>JAQJVL010000005.1:9024124-9081671 GCA_035578905.1 Stictocephala bisonia
TTTTATATATCAATGACATATTGAGTCTAAAATTGAATTTTTAACTTTTTATGTATGCAGATGATTTAACTGCTGTAAAAAATCTCATCCCAATATTTTAAATCATAACTTAATGCAGGACATCCCAGTTAAAAAAAAAAAACTTGATTGCTGCTAATAACTTACTATTGAATGAAAAGAAAACCTGACAGTTTATTTGCATACTAATTATAAAAACAGTGCTAGAGCAAACTTCAAGCCTTTAAGTGACACCTCAATAACTACATCACTACACACAAAATTTCTAGGTGTGATACTGGATTCCTAATTTTCTTGGATTATCCATGTTTCTCATTTGGAAACAAAATTAAACAGTGTTTTTTTCCATTCTCACTCTCAAAGATAGTCGATGAAAACATTCTGATAATGGTATACTATTTTATTACTTCTATTCTAATTAAATTAATTGTATAGAATTTTGGGATAATACAACAGATATAAACAAAATGTTCTTAGATCAAAAAAGAATAATCCGTGTAATTGCTAACTAGAACATAATTCAAAAATCTTTTCCAGAAATATAATATTTTACCTCTTCCATGCCTTTACATTTGCAGAATCCTATTATTTGCAAAGAAACATTTAGAATATATTTCTAGCTATTTTAATTCCTCCAACTACAAATCACGACATGTCTGAATTATCTAATTCATAAAACTAGTCTCTAATCATGTTCAATACATGGGAATTAAACTATTTATTAAGTTGCCTCTTAAAATAAAATTAGCTGAAACTGAAATTATTTTTATAAAAAGCTTACTCTTCTTATTAAGAGTCTACAGAGGTTGTCGGCCATGTTGGTTTTAATCCCGTAAGAACAATGTTAATTTCGAACCTGACATACGATCACAAGTATCTGAACTAAACAGTTATTTTTAAATGGATTGTTTCTAAACAAATTGCATTGGAACAAGGATGAAATTGTGCGTTGGAATTGCTTTGCAAATTCCTAATTAGTTTTACTGGACAAAAATACAACAAATATTTAATTTAAAGTTATTAATTTCACCTACTTCTCAAAACTAGGATTGTGTATTCAAAATATCAAAAGAAAACCCAATGCGCAATATAATAACGTTTAAAATGACACCTCATAAATAACTTTTGGTCAATAAATAACGAAAAAATATTGATTCGCAAATAACATTGTTCTTATGGTATTAAAACCAACATAGCGTACAACCTCAGCTAACTCTTAAAGCTGACTGCTGGAGATATCATAAGCTAGCATCTGACTGCCAACTCGATACAATAGTCACGCAGGGGGCTCTAACAGTAAACGAGCTTGATTCAAGTTGAACAGTAAGAGTGATTATGTTATCAACGATCAATTCACCCCGAATCATTAAGCAAATAGCTCGAGTTGAGCTATTAATAAACTCAGTTATTCCACGGCCTTACACAAATTATCTGGTGTCCAAACACACCTGTACAAAGGTATAACATTTAAAATGACAACTCATACACAGCTTTTGGTCGATAAATAATGGAAAAAATATGGATTTGCAAATAACATTGCTCTTATAGGATTAAAACTAACATGGCCAACAGCCTCTGCGGACTCTTAAACTCCAAATGTACTTATTCAGTTCAAGAATATTTGCAATAACATCTTGCCATTTTTTACTATGTCTAGTAATAAGTTATTTTCATGTTTTTATTATATTGGACTTGTCATATAGCATAGAGTAACGCTCTGTTTTATGCTGTATATGACTGTATAAATAAAATAAAAAACAGTGCAGCCATAAAATACAACTTAATAAAATATTATAATATAAAGTAAACAAGTTAATACATGCACTTATTGGGCAGTAAAAACATTATTATTGTTTACAGTTTAGCAGCATTGGGTGTTCCAAGTAAGAAATCCTTACATCCAATATTTTTATCAGAAGAGAGTACAAAAAGAGCATAACTCTGAAACGGATATTTTCTAATGATATGGAATAATATAAATTGTTTAAAACTGGCACTATGATTCTTTACACACTGATCTAGGATTTATGATTCTGTTAGGTACTGAGAAATCCAAAATCATTAGTTCCATTTTTAGCCCATTGTAAATCCATAAAAGTCTCAATAAAGAAGGGCAAAAATTGGGGATAGGTAGAGCTGCAGAGTGTAAGAGGGAAAACGCCACTTTCCTCTATGTCACCCCATAGCTCTACAGCACCATTTATTGGTATAAAATCTGAGGGCATATTTTGAACAGCTAAAATGTCAATTGCTTTTAAAGCTGTCATAAACAAAGTTTTAGCACGGAAGTTAGAATGGTCACAAATTGGATATAAAGACTGCAAAACTTTGTAAGCCTAATTATATAGACTGCATTAATATTTTCTTTTTATGTCTGTAAGTAAATGCAGCGATTTTAAATTGATTTAATTAAGATACAATTAATTAATAGATTAATTAAATCTATTATTAATAGAGTGACTTAATTAATAGATTTAATTATAAGTAATGTATTGTAACTATAAATTTCACAAAGTATTACAACGACACCAAGTAATTAATTTTACGACCTCTAGATACTAAGCAAATGATGTTTAAGGAAATCGATAAGAACTTGTTTTTCTAGAAAAGATATATTCTGAAATTAATAAAACTATAATAGAAAATATTCCTGTCAATCACGTATTACAATATGAATGTGATTGACAGGTTTGTGAGTAATAAAAGTGTACAGTTGATTAACAATAAAAACTAATTAAAAAATTCCTGTACTTTTTTCGTTTCAATTAGGATAAAAATTATTAAAACTTATACTAAAATTTGAATATGAATATGTCCCAACAGAAAATTAAACAAAGAAAACAATTGTGTAATAGGATTTTTCATAGGACTCTCAGTTGTTTTTTTTTTAATCTTCAAACTCGGGTACACATAATTTCTGTGCCGACAGTAATAGATTCATGGACAAGTCAAAAGCTACAAGAATGTTAATATTGTGAAAATGTGTAGATGGTAACTAAAGAAAACGAAGAATGATATTCAAGAAATAATCAACCAAAACCTGTAGTTCAAGAAATGTGCCTGAATTGCATGTCTGAACATGAATTTAATGTAAATTTTCAATGTAATGTATAAATAATACAAATTTGTATTATTTATATAAAAATTGCTATTCTTATATAACAATGAGGGTCTTTCTACAAAGATACCAATATACAACACTTTTTCTTAGTACATAAATTATGAAAAATTATGAAATAAATTTAACAAGGCTTACCAGGATATGTGTCAAGTTCAAATGCAAAAAAACTTTCTTTCAGATCATCAAACAATTTCTTAACCTAAAAAAGAAAATAGCACATAGTCAGAAAAATTCATTTTGGTACTTATTACTTAAACCATTGATTTTATATACAAATAGATTTCCCATCCAATGTTAAATTTTGAGTCACAAAATATCACCTGTTTTTGTGATTCATTGTGGAGCGCTAGTGTAGTTCCATGTAAATGTAATGCAGTTTAAACCAGCTGTGGTTGCGGGCCACACTAACTGACAAAATTACTGCCCCAAATATTCCTATTTGATGGTTTATCTATTGTAGGTATAACACAATGACTAAGCAAAGCTATTTTGAAGGTTTTTTCAGACCTTCAGGAAAATGCTTATATTTTAGTAACCATAAATCACATCTTCTAGAATCTCTTTTACTTCTTAGACTATTAAATAAACTTTCAGGACTTATAGTTTTGGCTGAAAATATCACTAAGTAAATATTATACTCTACTTATGACTTGTGAGTTCAAAACTTTTAAGCCAACCAATCCTTTTGGCAAAAAAATAATAAGAATATGAAGTAAACCTTCATGTTATTTTGTAGGGAATATGTTTGTAAACAACTAGAAAAAATTTTTTTCCGATAAAATTCGGAGTTAGGAGTAACTGACATTTATTCACAGTTTAAGCAAAACCCTGAAACCCCCAATGTTCCTGAAAAGTTGATATTGTCACACTATACAAGAAAATAGCAAAATGTTGATCTACTTATAAACAGAGGACACAAAAGACAATATAAACAATCAAATACACAGACTAATTACAAATACAATGTAAATAGTCACAATATAAACACAACTTAGCATCTGACATAAACAGCTGCTGTCTACAGGGTGTTTTAAGTCAGTTACCCCCAAACTAATTTCCAAAGTTTATAAAATGTTTGCTTTTTGAATATGCTATTAAGATAATATTAACTCAAACTACATTTCGAGTGTTTCAATGTTATTAGGGATCACTTGGGGTCCAAGATCTAGGAGTCAACTTAAAAATCTTTATTAAGAGCTGTCTTTTAATTAATAATTAATTATTATTAATTAAATTAATCTTTTAATTAATTATTATTAATATGTCTTTTAACACCACCATTCCAAGCTGAAAACGATAACGGACTCAGAATTCAAAACGGATGTGTTGTTCTTTAGTTATTAATTATTTTGTTATTTTATTTTATTGGTCATCGCATTTGTATTTTCCTAATTAAAACTGATTTGTCATTTTTAAAACAAAAAACTCCAAGAACTAAATAAAAACCGAAATTTGGTTTTTTTTAGACATGACAAATCAGTTTTAATCAGGAAAATTAGCTGTGCAGGTTGAGGGTTTTGCCTTAAAACCCTCATCGTACAAGTTCAACGTAGGTGCCACCAAAGCTGATCGCAGGTGACTACCAAAGCTTCCTTATAAATGCTACCCAACACGGTTGCTACCCAATTTGATCACAGGTGGCTACCCAAGCTGATCATGGTTGCTACCCAAGTTGATCACGTTTGCTACCAAAGTTGATCACGAGTGCTAACCGAGGCTATCACAATTCTACCCATGATAATCTCAGTTGCTACCCAAGTCGATCACAAGTAACTAAACAAGTTGATAGCGAGTGATATCCAAGTTGATAATGAGTGCTAACCAGGTAAATCACGGGTGGCTATCCAAGCTGACTCCAAACTTCACTCGCCAGTTGACATGGGCCTACAGACCTGTGCGTCAACTTTATTCAACGAGTGAAGTACCGACCGTTGGCTCAGTGGGGATTTGAACCTTGGACCTTGCCCTCCGCAGTCCGAAGCCTTAGCCACTGAGCCACCACGCCGGCAATTGATGATAGGTACTATCCCTTGATCGGCTTGTGCAATAATTTCGGCATTTGGCCTCATGGAACAGTGATTCTAAATGTCTAAATATGGACGTGTCGATCATATTCTAAATGTATACCATATCAAGTCAAGCGTCACGTGCACTATTCAGTCTCCAGGCCAAATTTGTAACCACATACCCCACCTGTATGCTTGTGATGGTTTAACCATTTAGCCTGCTTGTCTAAACAGGCATTACACTACTTTCGTGAGCCAAATTGCATTTTACAATGAATGACAAACAGGTTACCAAATCCATAAGTGAGTTGAAGCGATCAAGAGCAGTAGTAAAAAGCATGATTTCTAAAACAGATACACTTGGAAAACATTGAACAGTTACCAAAAGAATCCATTAAGTAACAAATTGATGTAATAGAAGAATACTGGGACAAGTTTAAATCCACACAGCACATGATTGAAATACAGACAAAGGAGGAGGATCTGGACAAAGAAGTAGACCACAGATTGGAAATGGAGGATAAGTACTACAAACTGATGGATAAATTACAGATACGTTGGGGACAGCTAATCCAGAACATGGAAATACAACAAGAATGTCAGGACAACATTCCCAGAACAAATAACCAGGTAACACGATCTACTGAAGTATTTAACTCCTACATTTTCAGGAAGATGAATCACTGAAGAACTTTACCAGACGTTTTGAGGTATTTCTACATTTAAATGGCCACTAAATGACAACAAGAAACCAGATGTACACACCCTGCTTCACACTCTGACGCCACAACTACATCAGAAGTCTTAAGACCTCTGTGCCCCTGACAGTCCTCTGGATAAAACATACACAGATCTACTGCAGTTTCTTACTGAGTACGTTGATCCACAATCGAGGATATGGGCCTTACAGCATAGGTTTATGTTACGTACACAAGGCCCACTTGAAACAGTTAAAGTATATTGTGTGGAACTATAAAAATTAACAGTTGATTGTGACTTCAATTGTGAGCATTGTAATAAATCAATTGCTAATGTTTCTGTGTGCCCAATTTATAAGACCTTAATTTATAAGAGGCTTAAGAGATAATGACATTAGAACTACTGTAACCTGTTACAGGATATACCAAACAAATCTTTTCAGGAAGTAGTTAGGATAGCTGTGAATATGGAAATATCCAAAAATGAAAGCAATATGGTTGAGAATATGGACAGTACTCAAGAAGGTGTACACCAGTTAAATATTAAAGAACAAGTAAAATGTGACAACCTTAAGAAACATAACAAATCTTTCACTTTGAACACTTAAAAGGAAAATGTTATCGTTGCGGATCTCCTCCTCATAGGGCTAATCAGTGTAAATTCATTTCAGTAAATTGCAAATGCTGCAATAAAACTGGACACATTGCAAGTGTATACATAAGAAGTAAGACAACAAGAATAAACCAGCCAATTGCTGATACACAAATTCAAGAAAATCAATATACAGATCAACATGAAGTGTATATGGCAGTGTCTCGTGGCACTGATAATTTTCTTGTTTATGTACTGATAGAGGGTAAGTCTGTAAAAATGGAATTGGATCAGGATCCTCCATTAGTATTTTACCCTACTCTATTTTCAAGACTATTTTAAGTAGTAAACGCATTTTCAACACCAATGTACAATTGCGAACCTATTCTAGAGAGATTATCAAAACAATAGGCATTGTATTTGTACAATGCTGTTACAAAGACCAATCATTTATAGGAAAATTTTACATTATGAACACCAGTCCACAGAAAACCATTATTAGTCAAAAACTGTTGAGGGATCAACGATAAACGTTCCGCTTCGCGTAGGAATTCGAGGTTATGTTAGCATGCAGAGAATGAATCGGAAGAATGAGAAAAGCCAGCGCCACGAGGAATCACGGAGCAATCTGTAGTTATTTGACGTCACTAGGACGGTCACCATACTCTAAATGAGGGACATTGGAGTTGCAGACGGCTGAGTGGAAGACAAAGACAAAAGTTCTTTATTCACACAGTCATAGAGAATGGTGTTGGCGTCAATAATTTAAATTTAATAGGTATAAGTGCATAAGGTAATGGCAACTTAAGTCAAAAAATAAGAATAATGAGTCGTTATATTGCTAAGGGATGTCTATTTCATTTCTTCTTTCCAGGAACTCCTTTTCCGAGTAGGGCGGGTGTTCTTCAAGCCATTTCAGGAGTTGTTTCTTGAAGCGCTTCCCAGTGTCCTGTTTAATGTGATCACTCAGCTTGTTAAAGAAGAGTGCTCCTTTGTAGGTTGGCTTTTTCTCGGCAAGACTGAGATGGTGTATGGGGAGTGAGAAGTCAGAAGCGTTTCTGGTGTTGTACTGGTGGTAGTCTCCAAGTTTTGGTTTGTCTGATAACATCACCAGCAGAATTACCTCACTAATATACAGTGCCGGTACTGTGAGTATTTTGAGGTCTTTGAAGGCTTGCTGACAGCTGTCTTGGTTTTCCAGGCCACCTAGGATCCTCACTGCTTTTTTTTGTTGCAGAAATACTCTCTCCATGTTTGCATTTGTTGTTCCATCCCATACTGAAATGCCATATCTTAGATGGGCCTCAAACAATGAAAAGTATGCTGTTCTTGCTGCAGTTGGTCCACATATTTTCATTATTCTTCTCATGACATAGATGCCTGATGCGAGCTTTTTACACAATGCTTCGATGTGAGCATTCTATTTCAGGTTCATGTCAAGTGTAATACCCAGGTATTTTGTACTTTCTTCTGTTTTAATGCTAGGTAGACCATCTTGTTCATTTCCTCTTGTACTGTATTTCATTTGAACAGTTTTATTTTCATTTAAGACTAGGTTATTTTTACTGCTATACTGCTTGGCTAAGTTGAAAGTTTTGAGTGTTTCTTTTTTAAGATGTTCTTTGTTTTTGTTAGCCAGCGTAAGTAGGGTATCGTCCGCATACATTACAGTTTGGCAGAGGCTATCCATATATTGGGGGAGGTCATTTGTCAGTAACAGGAAAAGGACTGGTCCCAGAACCGAGCCTTGGGGCACTCCTCGCTTCATCAGAATTGGTGTTGGTACCTTGCTCATCGTTCCATTCTGATTGCATTTCAGTTCCACTAGCTGTTTTTTCCCGCTAAGGTAGCTATTGAACCATTTGCCTGGTATCCCATTTATTCCGAGGGATTGTAATTTCTTGATAAGTAGGTGGTGGTCAACGCAGTCAAAAGCACGACTAAAGTCAAGGAACAGGCTGATAGATAACTGAGTTGCCTCTTTCTATTTGATCAATAATATGTTCAACAAGCTGTGTGATTGCTGTTATGGTAGACCTTCCTTTCAAGAATCCATGCTGGTTATCTGTTAAGAGCTTGTTGTAGTTCAGATGTTCTATAAGTCTCTGCAGTATAACCTTTTCAATTACTTTGGAAAAAGTTGATGTTAGAGATATGTGACGGTAACTACTTGCTTCTGTGGTTGAGCCGCTTTTGTACTTAGGGTATACTTTGGAAGTTTTCAATTTTTCCGGAAAGATGCCCTCCTGTAATGAGCAGTTTATAATGTGTGTCAAGGGGATAATAATTTCTTCTTTGCAACTTTTCAATAGCTTTGAGGAGATTTCATCTAGGCCACTTGATGTTTTTGATTTCATATCTTCTATTATATTTTGTACTTCATATTCTGTTGTAGGTGTAAATAGTAGCTGCTTTTCTATTGAATGATTTTGTGTTAGTTCTGCTATTTGTTGTGTTGCAGGTGCTATAGAATTCTGGCGTAAAGTTTCTTCAGCAATATTGGCAAAGTAACGGTTGAGGTGACGTGCAATTTTTGTTGAGTTTCCAGTAATTTTACCTTCAATATTGAGTGTGAGCTGGTTGTTAGCTTTTGTTTTGGCTGTCCGTTCCCTATTAATAACTTCCCATAGGGTTTTTGACTTATTTTCTGACTCCTCAATATGTTCGCTTATGTTCTGTTTTTTTAAAGTTTTTAATTTAAGATCATACGCTTTCTTTCTTAGGGCTGTGTCCCTCTTGTCACTCTCAAGTCCTGAGCACAGTTCTTTTTCTAGGGCTATGGTATATTATTTTTTAAGCTTTTCTGTTTCTTTATCCCATAAAAAGGTTTTTCGTTTTCGTTTTGCTCTCTTAAGGGTGTATGGACAGGCTGAATTTAAGGACGTTTGAATTATTTCATCAAAGTTTGCATATGCTTGATTTGTATTTTGTTTATTTATGACTGATTCCCAATTCTGTTGCTGTAAAAGAAATTTTAGGTTAGGTTAAAGGGCACTAGGCCAGGAATTAGTATATTAGAGAGATAGGACATCAGCAAACTTACCTTAAAAGTCAGTGAGATTATGTCTACTTTGTGTTTGTGACTACTACTCTGATGTTAGTGAACTTGTCTTTTAAGGTAAGTTTGCTGATGTCCTATCTCTCTCTCTAATGTAAAAGAAATTTGAGATTACCTAGGTTACGATTACTGAAGACAGGAGTTTTTTTCCTTTTGCATTATGCTATGCTGTTTAGTGAGGTTGATACTGACTGTTTGTGATGTATGGTCCGAGAGGCCAGTGATAGCTACCTTTACTTCCAGGTCATTTCCGAAGTTTGTACACACCCAGTCTATTGACCTTTTAGATGTAGGTGTGATCCTCGTTGGGGGTAAGCACAAACGTTCAATGCAGTAGCATGCTAGGAGATCATTTATTTTAGTTGTTTCACTTTTGTCTTGCTCTTGGTCAACATTAATATCTCCCACTATAAGCAACTTTTTTTCATTTTCTAAGGATCTGTCCAATATTTCTGTTAGTACATTAATGACGTCATTAATATTTGAGTCTGGTGGTCTGTAGACTCCAAGGACCAAAAGGTTTTCTTTTCCACTTCTGAAATCATATAGTGCGGCCTCACATGTCATTTCAGATGTTGTATCACTGATACAAATGAGCTTGACTTGGTCCACTAGGTCTTCCTTTACATATGCAGCTACCCCTCCTTTTATGTGATTTCTCCTGCAAAAGCCTCCAACAAGTGAGTAGTCAGTAAGGTAAGTTGTAAGTTCGCCTGGGTAAGTCCATGTTCTGTGAAAATGATGAGGTCTGGGTTGTTGTCTGTCAGGAAGTGGTTTACTCTTTCAATTTTGTTTGATAGCCTGTCTATGTTTTGGTGTGTTATTATTATGGATTTCTTGTTGTCAATCTTGTGGAAAATTTTGAGTTGATGAAAATTTTTGTTTTGAACGTTGATTTCTTGCGTACTTTCCTCCAGGCTTGGTTTACTCCTAAAAAATAATCATTCTCTGGTGAGTTTTCTGTAACTTCTACAATTGTTTCAGAGATTGATGGGGGCAATTTTTGGGTGGTTCCCACTTTGTTATTTTTTGTCATTCTGGCATATTTTCCTTTGTGTGAAGTTGGCGTGCTGTCAGGCTTGTGGACTTGTGCTTCAACAATTAATATCTCTCCTGGTTCGTCAGGGGAGGGAGGTTCAGTTATTGGTTGTTTAACTTGAGTCTGATTTCCACTGGTGGAAGGCCTGTTTGAGGAAAGTGGTACCTGAAGATTTTTGGTCATTAATGTCAATTGCTGTGTGTTTAGTTCTGGTAGATCTTTAAGATGAGATGCCAGTTTGTCCTCATTAAGAGTGTTTATTTTGCTGACCCATGTGCTTAGGATGTCACCACTTACTGGAGAGTAGTAAATAAATGATTCAGTGTGTCTAGAGATAGCTACGATGCAGTGTGGTCTGGACTGGTAAATATCATCAGGGAGCTTTGATGTGCGCACCACCGCAATATGGGGAGCCTGCTTGCCCTGGTATTCATGGATAGTGGAGACATCAAAACCCAGGTCCTTCAGAGTGCGCTTTTCAGCTTGTTTGAAGACAAGAATTTTGTATAGGTCTTTGTTTAGTTGAAGCCCTTTAACATCTTCCAGGTATACTGACCTTGCTTCATTTTTTGTGGGGTTGCTGGACGTCATGCCTCGGTCATTAAAGGGTGCAAGAAGTGTTGCAACACTATTAGTGCATCTGTAGGTGTGGTTGAGTGTTTTATTGTGTTTGATATGTCCACTACGTTGCTATGTTTATTTTCAAATTTAGTTCTATTTATGTGTGGAATTTGGTTTTTGTCTCCAATTAAGAGAGCTTCTGTTATTCCAGCAAGTGTGCATGCAAAAAGGATTTCTCTGCTGTGTAGCATAAGAGCTTCGTCCACGATCACTCTTTTGTAGTGTCCTCCTGCTTTCATGTGTTTAGTCAAGTTTATTAAGAAAGAATGTACAGTTCTACAAGTCATTTACTTCTTTCTCGGCTAGACCTTGTCTCTGTCTGAGCTTCTTCCTGAAATCTACTGCTGCATCCTTTGTTGGGAATAGGATGTTAATTAATCTATAGTCTAAGCAGTCAAACACCTTGCTTGGTTCTTTTTTGTATTGATTATGTATGCATGTATTGTTTCCATATATAGGGATGATCTGGGTTTTATCAATATGTTTTAGATGTTGTTGGGACACACAGTCAATTAACCGTTTAATAGAGAAATACGTGTTATCTTGTTTTATTTCGGTTAACATTTTTACTAAGGAAGAGCTTTTGTTGTGTTCATGTTCCTCCTTGAGTGTTGTTTGTGTTCCACGTTGTAGTGTTTTATGTCCCGTAACTGGTTAGTCAATAGCTTTTGCTTTAAGCATTTAATTTCATTGTGAAGGGTTTGATTAACTTGTTTAAGATTTGTTATGGCATCTTCTTTATTGTTATCATGTTCCTCAAAGTTACTTACAAGTTCATATCTGAAGTGTTTTTCTTTATTTAATTGCTCCTCCGCTTCATTTAGTCATTCAACTAGGTTATTATTAGTGTTTATCAAAACTTGTTTTTCATTTATTAATTCATCAATTTGTTCTTCCAGACATATTAAATATTGTTTTTCTAAGTGTTTTATTTTAAGAGCAAGATTTGAGTTTGTGAGAGTTAGTCTGTTTATTTCTACTTTTAGTGTAGTATTTTCCACGAGAAGTGTTTCCCACTTCGGCAGCCAGTGTAAGGGAAGTTTCAAGATCCTCCATATTGTAGTTTGACAATTTTGAATTTAATTCCTCAATAGTAGGAGATTAGAGTGTATTTTCTATATGAGGTTCGATCATTTAGATTGAGCTTTGTGTTCCACTGTAGCAGCCTGAACATTGCCAAGACTCAATCTCAGTCTTGGAGAGATTTTTAAATTTTTTATCTGTCCAGTTTAAACATTTTGAATTGTGCCATTTGTTACAGCCTCCTGTACACAGTATTCCTTTGTGTATAATCCCAATTGTGCAAATGCCACATGGATATTTAGACATATTTAGTCAGTGAAATAAATTCTAATATAATTACTTCTTGTTAATTAACCCTTTCCGAAGGATATTTAAATGGCAAATAAATATAAAATCTCCGTCAAAACATAAAAGGTAATCAGACTTAAAATGCAGCTGTTTTTAAATAACCAGGTTTGACAGACTCCTGATGGTCATTAAAGGTGATCAAAAGAAATGTGATTCAGTTTTTTGAGCTGGGTTTGGCTGATTCCTACTGTCGTTCAAAAGAAATGATGATTCAGTTTTTTGAGCTGGGTTTGGCTGGTTTCTATTGTCATAAAATATAATAATTAATTTTGATTTAAGATGAATCAAAGCTTGTCAGTTATTGACTAAACAGCACCTGTTTTGAGGTCAGTCTTAAGTAAAAAGAATCTGTATAATTCAATTGAATTAATTGTGAGGTATTGTTTCACTGACTTATATAACAATGTCCACAGTTAAGTGTTGTATTAGAGTGCAATAGTAAACAGCAGACTAGTGGTGCCTCTAGTCAGGTGCACTGTTAACAGGTGCTAGTTTGCTGCTCCCGTCAATGACCTACTCACTATGTTCTGTCTGCAATACTGTACAGATGGTGAAATTAACTGTGTGAGTTGGTGTTTATTGCACAATCTAAGACGTCACTTTACTTGTGATTTAGCAATACTAGTGACGTCATTGTATTAATTTGAATACAGTTACTCTTATCAAATCATGATTCTTTAAAATTCATTACTTGTTTCTTGAAATAGTCTTGTATATTTATGAAGTGAGAAATGTTTAGTGGTATTTATACAGTTTATAAGTTCTTATTCAGGAAGATAGAGTCAACTACTAGATTGGCAGTGTCAAATTATTTGTGGGATTCATTCGTAAATTGTGGCTTCGTGAAAGTAAATATAGTTAAATTAATTACTTACAAATGCTCTAAGGTAAGTTTGATGTGCAAGTTAGTAATAATTTGTTGGGGTATTACCACTTAAAATACACTTTTTGGGACACTTCACCAGAGACTGTAGTTAGTCAGTCATCTTATACAATCCAAATTTTGTTATTGAAAGTCTACATTAAAATCCCCACATAGGATAACATTTGTTTTTTATTTAATAAGTTTTCTAAAAGCATGTTTAAATTGTCAATGAACACAGTTAAGTCTTTAGATTCTATATTAGGCCTATATATAGCTACTACAATTGCATTTCTGTCAGATAATAAGGATGCTGTAACTTCAAAAACCATTTCTGTCGACATACTATTTATTTTGGAAATGGGCCTTTGAGAAATTCTTTCTTTAACAAAAATGGCACATCCTCCATGTTTTCTTGTAGGCCTACAATAAGTACTACTCAAATTGTAACCCTTGGATTTAAACAGATTAATCTCATCAAGAGAAAGCAAATCCTCTATTTAACAAACAACATCTACAACAAGATTCAAGATTTTTACTGTCATAAAACAATAACAGTGCATGGACAAAAGTCAAGTTTTTTACACTAAATTACTATGTACAACAAA
This sequence comes from Stictocephala bisonia, assembly GCA_035578905.1. NCBI lineage: Eukaryota > Metazoa > Arthropoda > Insecta > Hemiptera > Membracidae > Stictocephala > Stictocephala bisonia. The sequence goes on from JAQJVL010000005.1 coordinate 9,038,119, forward strand.
ATTAAAATAGGCATAAAATACAGTTCAATATACAAAATGGCTAGAACAATAAAATTAGATGAAAAACAATTAAAGATAAATTAATGTTAGACTACATAATAGTAATAATGTTAACATATAATCTAGGTCATAATTCTAAAACTAGTTATGGCTTTCCCAATTTACAGTTAAAAAATCATCAATTTTATATAAACATTCATCCAGCAGAACATCCTTGATTTTTTCTTTAAATTTAAAGTGGGGCAGTGATTTAATTCTATCTGGCAATGAATTATACAGTTTAGTAGAAATATATAACCAGTTTTTCTGTGAGCTACTATACTTAATTAAACTGTTGAACTCTTAAACAATCTTTTATGTCTTGTATTATAAGCATGAAAGTCAGCATTGATATTAGAAAAATCTAAATTTCAATAAACAAAACTGAGCATGTGGAATACGTAAAGAGAGTAAAACGTTAGAATTCGAAGTTGTACAAACCAAGGTTTACAAGATATTAATGCAGGTAAATTGCACATTAAGCTAATAGACCGTTTTTGGAGTATAAAAAGTGTCATACAACTACCACTAGATCCCTAAAGAACAATTCTATTTGTCAAGATACTTTGAATATGAGCAAATTATGCAGTTAGTAAAATATAATTATCAACTGAGTTTCTTAATCTTCTAAGCATATAAATCTTTAGCCATTTTTTTGGATACATAATCAACATGAGAATTCCATGATAATCTATAATCTAACAATAGCCCTAAAAACTTTAAATTACTGTTCTCTGGAGAGTCTGAAACACTTCTATTGTAGCTAAAAGATAAATCACAGATTTTCTCCGTGTTAAACGTTAATTTATTAGCAGCACACCAGTCCTGAAGTAATGTAAAAAACTAGAATTTATCATTAACTAAATATTTACTAATATTACTGACCTTCAAACCCAAGTCATCTGCAAATAAATATCCATCAATACCTACACTCTCTATGCTAATTGGTGTCATTAATATATATATATATATATATATGAAATAGAATTGGCCCAAGAATTGAGCCTTGGGGCACAACATATTCAACTCTCCTACCTTTAGAAAAAGACCCATCTTTAAACACAAATTGTGTTCTATTTGTTCAATAGGAAAGTACAAGCTCAACAGAATAAGGATTAAAAAAGAGAGTTTTTTTACTTAAAATACTATGTTGTACAGTATCAAATGCTTTAGACATATTGTAAGGCCTAAATATTACATTATTGCCTTGTTCTAGATCATTAACCACATTATGAACTAGCTTAACTACTGCATTACATGTACTCCTGTTAGGCCTATAACCATACTGTTTATCAGTAAAAATACTAAAATTTTCAAAGTGCTCTGATATCTGTTTTTGGAAGTAAAGATTCAAACATTTTTGACACAATAGGAAAAATTGAAATATGTTAATAATTGTTTTCAGCATTCCTATCACCTTTTTTGTAAACAGGTACAACCTTGATATTTTTCAATTGATGTGGGAAAACACAACCTTTGATTAGACATTCATTAAAAAGGTATGTTCAAACCTCACTTATATAAATAGTGGAAATCTTCATAATGTTAGCAGTTAAACCATATACATTCAAGCACCTGTTTAAACTATTAATAGTCTTTAACATATTTTCTACAGTGACTTGTTTAAATTGAAAATTATACTCAAGTCTAGGATATTTATGAACATACAAATTATTATTATTAATACAATCAGGAATATTATCATTAACTTTCTTAACATGATCAATAAAAAATATTGTTAAATTTATCAGGTGTTATTCCAACAGGAGTTGGAGCAGCTTTACAGTTGTTATTTGCAAGTATATTGGTGACTTGCCACAACTTTTTAGTTTTATTTGCAGCATTTTGGATCAAATCATTAAAGTATGATATTTTAGCATTTTTAATATCATACTTGTATTGTTTCTTAAATATCTCATATCTATCCATTAATTGTTTACTATCATAATCTTTAATTAAGTTATATAACATATCACAGTGGTCTTTGAGTTTTCGTAAATTTCTATTGTACCGTTTGTTATCAGGCTTAGGACTCTGATTTGAATAACTTAAAAGTGCAAAAGCACCATTTACTGCCCATAAGAATAGGTCATGAAAATTCTTAAACTTATCATTAATATCAACAAATATATAATCAGAATGATGCTATTGGACTGCAGGCAGATCTTGATAGTGTATATAAATGGAGTGAAATCAACAAAATGAACTTTAATGTATTAAAATGTAATGTTATGACTTTTACTAGATCTAAGATTTTCACTAAAAATGATTATTATCTAAATGGTGTTGCTCTGTCAAGAGTGGACTTAGTGAGAGATCTGGGTGTTTATTTGGATAGCACATTATCGTTTTCAGTACATATATGTAAATGCATTGCTGGTGCAAGCCGAATGATGGGGTTAATTATTAGACAAGGGAAACATTTCAAAAATTTAAGAACGTCAATCTTACTGTACAGAGCCTTGGTCAGGTCGAGACTTGAATGTGCAGCTCCTGTGTGGAATCCATTTTATTCAACTTATGAAGATGAGGTTGAGCGTATCCAAAAACGATTTTTACGATATCTTTTTTATAAGTCTTTTAATGTATACACCTATTTAATTCCATACAGTGAGCTGCTGGATATGTTTGGGTTTGAGAGATTAAGTCAAAGGAGACTGGTGATGGGTCAAGTTTTCCTGTGGGGCCTGGTCAGGGGGAGGGTGGATGACTCGGCCGGCTTGGAGAGTGTCTGCTTCAGAGTCCCAAACTTTAGTACCAGGAACAAACAGCTATTCTTACTGCCAAATGTTCGCACTGTTGCTCATGCATCCTTGCCTCTTTTCCGGATGATGAGGGATTATAATTCGATGCTTTCAGCGGGGATCGAAATAGACATATTTCTGGATACAGTTAGGGCTTTTAAATATAAATGTCTAATGTTTTTCAAGTCCCATTAACTAAATAATTTATTTTTCGCAAAAATGTTTATTATTTGCCTTCTATTTTTTCATATATTTAATGTACAGTAAAATGTGCCTTTAACAGTCTAGATCATTGTTGTATATATATATTTTTTTCTTCTCATTGTACTATTTATTATATTTATATCGTTGTTTGTTTTGATTAATTGTTAGAATTTATATTTGTTGCCTAGTGATAAGACTTTATATAGACATAGGTTTAATTGAGTGATTATGCTGTAAACCTCCCACGAGAAAGAATAATGTATAAATGTATGAACTGCCTCAATGTAATTGGGTCTAGTACCTGTATTGGAGCATGAAAATAAAATAAATAAATAAATTAATTAATATCATCAATACTGTACACATCTATCCAATTGATTTGACTTGGCCTATGACTGAAAATTTGTATACTAAATTCATTTACTAATCTAACTAAATTCTTAGGTGGATTTACATGAGACAAATGGACATCATTAACAAAACTACAAACAATGGCATTATGATCAGAAACAACAGTATGAATGACCTCAGAGGACCCTTTGGTATTATGTATTTTGTTACAATATTATCAATACATTTGCTAGAAATTGGCCTGGTAACACATGGTAACATATGTAGTGCTAAACAATTAAACTAGTTTTGAAGATCACTTCCAAAAATATCATTAGCGCTGGGCCTAAAATTTACATTAAAATCACTGCATACTACTAGACTTAAATTTGGCTTAAATGCTAAACAACATATATGTACATAAATTTTTAAAACACAAATAGTTATCATTATAGGGTCTATATACAGAGATAATAACATTTTTTTCTTTGATTAATTCTACAGCAGTTGCTTCACAGACCATTTCAACTGAGGTATCTCTAACTCTGGTCAATTCAAAAAAATCTATATTCTCCTTTGCAAATATTACAGAACCCCCATGATTTTTAATAGGTCTGCTATAAAAAGTTAGAAGCAAGTTTATGCCCGGGCAATGTGAGTAATGAGGAATCAGGAGCCTTAATTCAATGCTCAACAATAGTAATAACACTAACATTGTAATTTTAGCAAAGCATATTTAAATAATCTATCTTATTACAGAGATCTTGAACAATCCAAAAAAATTAATTAAAAACACTCTTTTTTTGAAAAGCTCTAAGTGCTAACTCACTAAGCTTATAGGCTAATGGCCTAAAAAACACCAAGCCCAGACCCATCGTGGTTAGGTGTAACAGATTGCTGGTCATTGTAATAAACCAGAGGAATAGGTGGTTCAGATTTTGAATGCCTATCATGTAACACCTTACAAACGGTTTCATCTATCTTATCAACTACAAATAACTTACCTAGCTTATTTAAGTGGAGACCATGATTGGTATAAAATCTTGAACCTATGTTACTAATATCATATAAATAACATTTTTAAATTTCATACACAATGATTTCATTCTGGCATTGGTTAGTTCATCCTCCTTATTCACAATTGACCACGAAGGAAGATCAAATCGATGGGGCACAGAGAACACTATCACATTGGTTGTGCGCAGCTCCTGAAGTCTCATCCTCAGCGATTTTAAAAGACCAGCCGCTTCGTTGTGGACTACATCATTTGTTCCTGCTAAACTATGAAATTATCTGGTCCATTCTTAGTTGTTGTAGACAGACTGCTTTTGGTTGCCTCTTCAAACTTTGCTGCAGGTTTAACATAACCTAATATGTTGTAAGAACATTCTTGTGACCTGCTTACAAGTGTAGATGGAACATGCCTACCTTGGCTGTCAGAGTAAACAGTCAAGTTTAATACAACTTCTCTTGGTAATCTATGCTAAGGCCCAGTTGATTTTTTATGTTTAGACCTGCTGATGTGATCAAGGTCCGGCTGAAAACTTGCAAAGACATTTGTTCCACTAAGGAGTACTACTACGTCATTTGGCCCTAATTTACCAGTTTCTATAGGAACAACGTTCTTCAGCTTAATCCCAAGCTTTACAAAAGATAAGATCTTGTGTGAGCTCTTTTTCCGAAGCATCTCTCCGACACCTCTAACATGGCTGTCTCTAATATTTATCAGTCTATCTTTCAACACAGTTTGATTGTAGGTCTTGGTAGATCTACGGTCATTACTCCTCTCTTCAGCATTGGTACGGCCAATACTTTTCAGTCAAAGTAGGCTTAGCTATCAACATATCTTGGTCACTTACATCTTCACCGTCAGTTAATGAGATTAGAGGTTTATATTTATTTTGCAGTAGAAGAAAACTGTCCACCTGATTAAGTTTAAGGCATAGGCCTAAATATTTTCTTGTTAGGAACAGATTCCCAACGCCTGGCCCAGGCATTTCCTTGCCATTATTTTTCTGCTTGCCATGTACTGTTTGAGTATTTAAGGTTATGTCTTGGTCAATGGATACTTTAGGCTTGTCAAAAGAATTTACAATATATCGCAAGGTTAGATTCTCTTCTTTCAACTGTTCAATATCCTTATGTAACATAGATACAATTTCAAGAACATGGGTTTCATCATTACTTACATCTACGACAGCATCACTGACGTCTGCTGTAATACAAGTTGGGAATCAAGAATCAAGAACTCTTTATTGCCATAAAACATTTACATACATAGCAAAATGTGCAAAAAAATTAACTAAGTAAGTTCTGGTTATAATAGTATAAGTAAATACAACATATCACTTAAATTAAAATACATACTTTTGGTCAAGAAAATCATGGACACTGTAGAAGGTATTATCAACTTTTTAGGAAGAATTTTTTAATTCTTTAACTTCCTACGAAAACAGTTAAGAGGTAGCTCTGACTTGAGAGGGCATTAAAAAGTCTAATACAATTATATGTCACATTTTTTGAAAAAAAGAAGTTTTGTGTTGTGGAATTTGAATATTTGAACGAGTACGGAGTGAGTAAGATAAGGAAAAGTGAGTGGGGTTGAAGAGTGTCAAATTCTTTTTTTTAAAGATCAATGATTCATATATAAAAATATACGGAAAGATTAAGATGCAGTTTTCTTTAAAAACATGTTTACAAGTCTGATACCTTTTCAATCCAAATATAGCTCGCAATGCTTTTTTTCGGCAGTTTAAAGACATGCCTTGTTCTGAAGTTTTCATTTCTCCAAATAGGAATGGCGTAAATGAGATGCAGGTAAAAACAACCATAATATAGAGTTAAAAGTACCTGAGGATTGGTAAAAAGAGATAATTTCCTAATTGCAAACAAACAAGAGCTTAGTTTAGAAATTATTTTGTTGATGTGAATATCAAATTTTAAATGATTATCAAGATTTAATCCTCCTGAGACACACTTATAAAACTGGGAAGCGAGAGACACACTGGGGTGTATCATACCCCACTTCTTATTTTATATATGTATATACATATATAATATTTTAATTTAAATCTAACAGCTTTAACTGTTACCTGTGTTGTTTGTGATTTTTTAATATCATTTTGTGTATTTCAATATTTTAATTATTATAGAAAATAAATTTATAATTTTATTTGCACAAGTTTTTTAGTGTTGGTTAAAACAAAATTAGCTTGCAGTAAAAATATATATTTTGGCTATAAAAGGTAGTAATAAGTAACTTATTTTATTGAGAAATATATGTATTTACAATAAAAATAGAGCAGATGTACATAAAAGACACAGTTTTTCTTAGCTAGGTCTCTCTTTTGAGTCTCTTTTTTCTACTCCATACACTCGTAGCACTGGAGTACACGATGCTCATCACACATGCTTCTCCTACAAGTAGTGCAAGTATTTTTTCTTTTTCTGTCCCGATTGTGAGGACAGAAGGCACACCTTTTTTGTTGTTTGTTTTAGACCATCCTCTGGTCTTGGTGTTTGACAAATGGGCAGTCCTAATATTTCACAGACTGAAATACGTAGACTGCGGCGGAGCTTGGTCACTTAATCTTTCTTGTAAGAAAGGTTTTACCATTGCTAATGATAATTCCTTTAAGAAAACTCTTCTCTTCATTTTTGGGTTTCCAACTTTTAAGTTGTAGAGTACCATTGCATTTATGGCACTCTGGTCCATAATGCCATGCCAGACACGTAATGGCCAACGTTTACTAACTCGAGCTACTGAGTATGAATGGCATATCTGATCAAAGGAGTCTGTACCTCCCTTAGTGCTATTATAAAAGAGAATTGCTGAAGGTTTTTTGTGTCTGGGTCTATTTCCTTTGTTGTGTGCATTGTTGATAACAGAAGTACGTTTTTGTTTTTTCTTGGGCAGTGTGAAACCAGCATACTGTGCGCATCAAAAGCAAACAATGATGAGTTTACATCTTTTTTGGCAATAAAAGATGGTGGTATTTCTGGCTTATTAGAAAATGTAATGTCCCAACCATAGTTAGCTTATGATCTTTCAACATTTGATGAAATAGCGGCATGGACGAAAACCAGTTGTCAACTGTAAGGTTCCAGTTGGTTCCATGTATGGGTTGAGTCAGAGACCTGAGATAGTAAGATGGAACTGTTTCTCTGTTTGGAGTAGTAAATTTACCTGCATAAGGAATGACATTCAGCATGTAATAGGTTTTGGCGTCATTCATCATCAGGATTTTTAAACCATATTTGTCTGATTTGTTTCACATGTAAACTCTAAATGAACAGCGACCCCTAAATCCAAGAAGCTGTTCATCAATTGTGCAATATTCTGAAGAAGTGTATAGGGATTTGGAGTTCTCAATAAACTTTTCCCAAATTGAACGTGTTGGCACAAATATGTCTGTTACTCTTCTAACTGGCCTTGTCTCTTTGTCATAAAACCTTAGACATATTCCAAAAATTTAAACCTGTTCAGAGGCATTGTCGCTCTGTAAATAGAGCTTCCAAATGTTACAGACCACAGCTCTTCTAGATTACGATGACAATTTCTCTAAACTTCAGAGAGATAAAGCAACCCAAAGAATGCCAACAGTTCACTATCAGATGTTTCTTTATGGTAACTTTGTTTTACTTGTAACCCTTGAACCTTTCGGACAATTTCCTCGTTTGTACGGGTTTTTATTTCCAGCTAAATATTATAATCAAGAAGTAAGTTCTAAAATTGAAGAGGAGTACTTACATTTCTTGCTTGTCCTTTAGCCCCAGGTAAATGAAGTACTATATTTCTCGCTGAAGGGCGGCCTCTTCTTTCTGGTTCGGCTATACTCCACATATGGCCATTTTTACCAAATAGTTCATTAGCATTTCTGATGCGCTGAAGAGGTACTGCGGCTCGCAGAAGTCCAGATCCAGTAGGCTGTGATGTTGCATCTCCTCCTCCTTTTTCTACATTTGGCTCCGGTACTGCATCCTTATCAGCACTATCTTCATCCGATGCATCTGTATCTTCCAGCACAAAGTCTGGGTCTTCATCAGTATCGTCCCCACCAAATAAACTGTTTGCATCGTCATTTTCATCTTCTTCAGCAAGAAGGTCTCTTATTACGTCACTTCCTAAATCCATTTTGCAATAAAATAATACAAACTCCCTTAATTATCACTTAAATTAATTAATATAAAACAGTGTTTCAAAAAAAGTTGCAACACCAACAACACACTGGGTTGTAACAAACCCCAAAACTGGAACGCAGCAGACACACTGGGGTGTTATGCACCCCAAAACAACTTTCTGTAGGTTCAATTCAAGGTCACTCGCAGAACTGACAAAAACAAGTAGTGGAGGGAGCAGCCATGACTACCAACCTAATTTACAGGAGTGCCAAAAATTCCCTACTCCAATAGAACCTTGTGAACAATAAAAAAAAGTCCCTATGGGGTTTCATACACCTCAGTGTCTCTGGAGGGTAAAATCCAAAAAACTTATTGAATCTGTACAAGAAAGGAGAGATTCTTCTAACATAATTTGCATGTGTTCATCAGGATTCTGTTGAATCGTAAAGTACAAAAGTCGTATTTTATCTGTATTAACAATCATGCCATTCTTTATGAACGGTGATGGAGCAGGGAATTTGATTCAATGAAGCATTTAGTCTCCAGTTCCAACTTATTATTCCAACAGGCATTTCCACTCCAAATTCTTATCAGGAATATCATCCTCACTAATGTTGCCACAACGAAAATGTAACCATCTATCACAGTAGTCACAATTTATTCCATTTTTCACAATTTTAGAGCATTTCTTACACTTAATATTTAACATAATCCTAATTTTAACTGGAGCTACACAAGACTTGACTTTAACACTCAGCGCCATCTCCGACTAAAGACTAATTTTCGCAGAAGAAATATGTTCCCCCTCAAAAAAAATTTCCAGCACTTTGAAAGTTAGCTCATTGTGGTTTATGAGTATTTAGAGAAAAAAATTGAAAAATGCAAAATGTGCTAGGCCTATACCGAATAATTACCAGAAAAGTTAGGTTATGTTTGATTAGAAGAGTAAAGTGTATTTTTCAGCCGAAAAAAATAATTTTACTGATAAACCAATTATATATTCGTGTTCTGCATAAAAAGCATGTAAATTGCAACTTGTAAATTTTTAAAAGTTGTTACCACCATAACCTTTTAAAATTTCCCATTGTTGAGCCAGCTCTTGTCTGGGATGGTTCTTATCAGTAAACCTGCCTGTCACAAGGTTTGCTTGTTCATGTCTGTTGTAGTTATTCATGCTGTGTAATTTAAGTGATAGTAATTTATGTTTTATTAAATCAGTACAGGGAACGTTTGTAAATGTATTTGGATAAATATTAATATTTTGTGCAGTGGCTGGGAATATATGAGTGAGTTTTTTTTCTCAGGCTACTTAAATAGTGGAATATATTTTGAAATAGTGAAAATTATTGTTTTGTGCCTATTTTCTTCAACCAACTATATAATGTCTCAATGTGGAGTTTGTTTAAAATCTTTTACACCAAAACAAAACACTAAGTTAAAATGTGAGGAATGTAAAAAGGAATTTCACATTCCTAAATGTTTCAAGATGAGTAAGGCAGATTTATAGATTGTATGTCTGCTGAGGGTTTGGTATGGAGATGCAATCCTTGTTCTACTGACAGGAAAAGAAATTTAAGATTTGATTCTAGGATTGAATCAGCTAATTTTTCTCTTGAAGATGTTTGAGGGAGCTAAAAGAAATTAAAGAAGAAAAAAAAACTCAATCATGGAGTTTAATACATCTTACGCTAATATGGATGATAAACTTACTGAGAATACAAACTTGCTTCGAAGTCAGTCTGATGAAATTAAGTCCTTCAGAGAGGAATTTGAACAACTACAGGCTGAGAATGTATTATTAAAAACTAAGTGTGAAGATCTGGAGCGACGTCCAATTGACTGTGAGCAATACTCAAGGAAAAATAGTATTGAAATTCAAGGAATTCCAGTGGAACCAAATGAAGATGTGCTTAGTGTAGTGAAAAAGGTTGGTGACGCACTTAATATTAACATTGAAAACAATATGATTGATGCCTGCCACAGGCTTGGTAAAAAACAGCACAGTAACGGACCGCCCAACATTATCGTTAAATTTGTGAGGAGACTAGATGCAGAGGAAGTACTTAGAAAACGGCGTATAAAGAGGGATCTTTCGACACGCCACCTGAACATGCCATCGGATACCACAGTATACATTAATGAATCACTATGTCCAACAATGAGGATCCTACATGCCCGGACTCAAGCTTTAAAGCGGGAAAGAGGCCTGAAATATGTTTGGGTGCGAGGTGGAAAGATTTTTGTTACAAAGAAGGAAAACTTTCCAGTGATTGGTTGCCAGGCTGATCTTGATAAGTTGAAAATTTAATAAAAAAAAAAAAAAAGGAGGCCTAGTCTCTATATGTTTTCCTTTATATTGTATAAATTTTGTAAGGTTGTGGTATATATGTTAAATTTTTTTTATATATACAATATGTATGGATGTGGAGTTTAAGTATTTTTAAAGTGCAGTGCTATTAATGTCAGCTGTATTTTTCATTCTCTATAGTAAGCCTATTGAAATATTGTATCATGTTTTTAGCTGTTATGTATGTAGATAAAAATTTATGAACGTGTCAAATCTGAAAGATGTATTTAATAGCAGTAAGAAAAATTGTTTAATTAATATAAGAAGTCTTAGATGTAATTTTAATAAATTTGTTAGTGAGCTATCTGTATGTGAAAGAACTCCTGACTTAATTGTTCTAACAGAAATATGGATAACTAGCAATGAAACTAGTTGTTATCAGATAAATGGTTACAAATTAGTAACAAATTGTAATGATGGTTGTAGGGGAAAAGGAGTAGCTGTTTATTGTCATTTAAAAATAATAACAATAATGGATGTTTTTATTGAAAACTTTAATACTGCTGATGTTATTCGAATTGATTATGAAGCAATAAATTGTAAATTTAATATTTTTGCACTGTACAAGTATCACCAGTTTAAAAAATTGTATTTCATAGATGAATTTCAATTTTACTTGGAAAATAATCAAACTTTTAAAAGCGCAAGAAATTGTATAGTTGCCGGTGACATGAATATTAATCTTTTGGATAATGATACTATAACTGATAAGTATAAGTTGTGCCTAGCAAGTAATGGTTTCAGCTCTTTAATAAATGAACCAACTAGAATTACAGATACAGGTGTTTCATGTCTAGATCACATGTTCATTAGGACAAAAGATGTCAGTCTTGATATGTTTGGATCAGTAGTTATTGATTCTCAGATAACAATCATTGTATGTCTGTGGTCTGGTTTCAGGCACAAATGATGAGCAGATTTCTTCTAAATGTCTTTACCATTTATTGATTATAATAAATTAAACTACTTACTTGAAAGACAGGATTGGTCAACATTATTTTGTTCATGTGACACCAATGGTGCATATGATCTATATATGGTCAATAATAAATAATGTTACAGGTATAAATAGTAATAAAAATGATACAAATTTGTATTTGAGTGTGAATAATGTTATCATTAGAGATAAGCTCCAGATTGCAAATGTATTTAATAACTATTTCATTTCGGTTGTTGATAAGTTAAATCAACACGAAAAAAAACCTGACAGCTTTTATAACCTGGAAGCAAAAAAAATGTTTAATAGCAATTTACAAGGGCCGTCTATATTTGTTGATTATGTTTCCAAAGAGGAAGTAGTTAGTCTAATTAACAATCTAAAAAACAGTAAGTCTACAGGGGTTGATGGTATAAGTTCTATGGTTGTTAAAAACATTTGCTCAAGCATAAAAATAGTTCTTGCATTTATTATAAACTTAAGTCTGTCTACAGGAGTTTTCCCTGATGCATTAAAAACGGCTATAGTGATCCCTATCTTTAAAAAAGGGTCAAAGCAAGACTACAATAATTATCATCCAATTTCGTTGTTAAACACCTTTTCAAAAAATTTTTGAGAAAGCTATTAAAAAAAGAGTGTTAATGTTTCTGGAAAAAATAAGTTTCTTCAGCAAAAATCAATTTGGTTTCCAATCAGGTATAAGCACTGAGACTGCATTGTTGCACTTAATGAATAATGTTACTAATAACATCGATCTAGGTAAAAAAGTTAGTTGTTTATTTTTGGACAAAAGGAAGCGTTTGATTGTGTGAATCATGGTGTACTGTTAGATAAATTATATAAGTATGGTTTTCGGGGTAAAATACATAATTGGTTTAAAAGTTATCTCCATAACAGAATGCAATGTGTAAAAATTCAAAATTTCATTAGTAATATTAGTGTGCTCAAAAATGGGGTGCCTCAGGGTTCTGTTTTAGGTTCAATTTTGTTTTTAATATTTATTAACGATATGTGTGATGGGAATTTTAGAGGACAGGTTACTTCATTTGCTGATGATACAGCTCTTACTTATGTTGCCGGAAATTTTAATCAAAATCAGTTGGATATGAACTATGATTTAGCATCTCTAAAATGGTGGTTTACTGAAAACAAATTGTGGCTAAGCCCTGAGAAATCAGTGTATCTAAATTTCTCTTTATTAGAGGTAAATTCTGATTTTTGTAATATAACTTACCCTTGTATTGATTGTTTGTGTAGGTCAAGTAAATGTAATAAAAACTGTGTAAACATTGTTTCATGTGAGTTCATTAAATATTTTAGGTTATATATAGACAGAAATTTAAATTGGAGTATCCAAATTAAAAATTTAAAGAATAGACTTAATAATGTTATAAGAACTATGTATATTTTGAGAGATATTTGTCCTCCAGATATTTTAATATCTTTTTGAGAGATATTTGTCCTCCAGATATTTTAAGATCTGTTTTCTTCTCGTTGGCGCAAAGTAGGTTAGAGTATGCATTGGTATGCTGGGGTGAAACTTACATCAGCAACCTTACGCCACTGATAATACAGCAAAAATATCTAATTAGAGTTATGACCAGGAAAAAAGTCTCTGACCATTCATGGCCATTATACCTTAGTTTGAGAATTCTACCATTTAGACATCTTTTTGTTTTTGAAGTTTTGGCAGCATTCTACGAACAGAGTGGTAACTTCCCAAGTAATATGAATATGTTTAGAAAGAAATTAAGAAGTAAGGTAAATATTTGTGTCCCTAGACCATTCATAACCTTTTATAAAAAAAATTATAAGTTTATTGTGCCAAAAATGTATAACTCTCTACCACATGATTTAAAAAATGTAAGCAGTGTTAATAAATTTAAGAAGGGCATTTTAAAATGGCTGTTCACCATAGTCAACATAGAAGAGTTGCTGAATTGAACATAACTTCATGGGTAAAAAGAATTATTTATTTATATGATTATTGTATTTTGTTATTGTAGCTGTTGTATAATTTGTTTTATGTACCATAAAACTATTTTGTATCTAGTTTTTTTGAGTTTTATAAAGACAAACTGTTATTTAAGACTGCACTGATTATATTTAAAAAAAATATATTACCATAAAAAAACATTATTAAAAAATTCTGATGACAGCAGGTTATGTTATTAAATATGAAGGAACCTCAAAACAGGCTTGCCTTTGAGGCCCTATTGTTTCCCTTTATGTGGGTTGATTTATAGTATAGAATGGAATTATTGTATACAAGATGTATTGATTATACCTACATTTGAGGAAATAAATTATTCTTGATTCTTGATTCTTAAAACTACCGCGGCGTGATGTCTCCAAAATGTCAGTGATAGTGTGTGGACTTTAAACCTTCTCATCACTTTGCAAAGAGAACGAAGCTTTCGGACACTTCATTTTCATTTTTCTAACTAAGTGAGTACTACCACATCTTCATATCAAAATATGAAAAGAATTGAAATTGACTAAGTAATAGTGCAGATTTTACCAATTTGAGTATCTACAATTTCTAATTAATTTTTGTACAGTATGATGAGAAATAGAAATAAAGTCCCATTTGAATTTAATATTTCAGGCATAGTGAAACTGCTTTAAAAACTTACCTCATCCCGAACTTTCATATTAATATATTTTAACTTTTGTTGTGTTGAACAAATTCAAGGCACATGACTAATAATTCATGATGCAAGTGAAAATACCAGCCCACAGAGGTCAAACATGTCGTCGAGTACATAATATTTGTTCATTTCGTAGTTATACTGCAATACGTTTGTTTTGTTATAAGGATATTTTCTTAAAAAAAACCTTAGTTACAGTTACAAATGTGTCAATGTGTTATATCAAATAAGACAGTGTAATAATTAAATGTTCAATTCTGGTTCGGGAGTAGAGTGCAGGGTCTTGCAAGAAGTAATTGGTATGTGACAGGAATTTAATTTGTCCACAGAAAATGCCCTTTGCTGACCCACCTGCCCACCCATACACGTACAGTGGTATTGACCCACCAGCCCACCTATACACGTACAGTATTATTGACCCACCCATACACATACAGTGGTATTGACCCACCTACCCACCCATACACGTACAGTGGTATTGACCCACCAGTCCACCTATACACGTACAGTGGTATTGAAATTTTATCACTGTACAATTTTAGTCAAAGAAATTTTCAACATTTTCCTCTTGGTAGGTAAAACTCAAGGCTACTTTTCGCAGACGATATATGTTCCCCAAAAATAAAATTGCCAGCACTTTCAAAGTTAGCTCATTATAACTTATGAGTATTTTAAGAAAAAAACTTGGAAAATGTAAAATGTGCTAGTCCTATACCGAATAACTACTGGAAAAGTTCATTATCAGATACTCAGAACTCAAATATCTTTATTTTTTACAATAAATACATTGTACAATAGCGTCATAAATGTAATACATTCCTTACAGCTGTATAACTACATAGTTTTAGTAAAGGAAACATAATCTTTAACACTGTAGAAAGCTTCTATCTGCAGTATTTTCATGACCCCCCCCCCCTTCCAAACAAAACACGATCTATTTCAACTTTAAGTGATGGTGGGAGTGAATTGAATAGGGTACACCATTGTATAGTAGATGATTTTTTTTAAACTTGTTCTGTGGCGTGGAATTTTTAAATTGTTATTTTCTCTAAGTGAATACAGTAACACATTCTATTATTTAACTATATATCTTGAAATAAATTAAAATTGTTATGAACAAAAACAAGGACTGCATAAAATATAAATACAAGGAAAAGTTAAAATTTTATTGTTTATAAAGAGAGATTTGCATGAAGAAGTACACGGTTTTTTAGAAATTACTCTAACTGCACGTTTTTGTTGTTTAAATAAAAATTTTGTTCTTTCATTCTCATGACCCCACAAGGAAACGGCGTAATGAAGAAATGGATAAATTCCACCATAATAGGAAGCTAAAAGAACATCTAACTTAGCAATTTTCAAAAGGCTCTTCAAAATGTAAATTCTTGTACTGATCTTCTTCACACGGTATCAATGTGAATGTCAAACTTTAAATTCTCGTCAATAATGACATCCAAAAATTTGAGTTGAGTAACTGGGTCAGTAATTGTATCACCAATCATGTAGTTTGATAAATTATTATTAGTGGAAGTGGGATTGTTAATTATATATTCAATGATATTTGTTTTTTCAGTACTCACACTTCATTTATTCTTAAAGAACCACTGAAGTAAGGAGCTGGTTTCAGTGTAAACTACCACTTCTAGATCAGCACGATTTTCATTACTAAGAGAAAGGGAGGTGTCATCTGCAAAAAGGCATGGATTGTGGTTTTGAGGCTTAAAGGTAAGTCATTTATGAAAAACAAGAAAAGAATTGGACCCAGGACAGACCCCTGGGGAACTCCCTTAGTAATTTTAACTGCTTAACCCAACCTTGACATCCATAGGGATCAACAAATGGAACGCTGACAACCTATTCTCTATCTTTTAGGTAGGAGGAAATCCATGAATGACCCACACCCCCCAAAATGTAAAGTTTGTTTAGAAGGATATCATGGTCAATAGCTTTAGTTAAGTCAAAGGAGATTCCTACGCAAGGATTTCCTTGGTAATAGGATAAAAACTAGTAAAGTTTTTAGTGAGAAAACCAACAAAATCTCTACTAAACACTTCACAACTTCTTGCATCATAATAACTGTAAGTTATTACAATATAATTACATAAAAAATACTTACTGTTATTGAAGAAATTAAGCCACATTGCAATCACTAAGCTGACCTACATACAGAGGCAGCAATCCCACACAATATAAAGAATTATATGAAAAGTTAATTAATGAATGGACAGCAACATTTATGAAGATATATTTATAAACAACTCTTTTTAAAGTAAAAAAGTCAGTCAATAATATAGGACAATAAATCACAGACTGTGATGTAATAAAACTGCCAACACACAAGTGGAGCAACATTATTTCAATCGTTTCAATGACACATACCAGCACTGTAGAAGTAACAACTCAACGCCTTTGCTGACTCTGCATGGCACGCATTCCTACAGAGCCTGCCTCAACTCCATATTACAACTGTTACTGAGTCAACACTCAAGTGTCAATCAGCATTCTTCAAAATTAACCTCTTGACAATTGAATTATTATTATATAAGTATATCTTGCCAAAATAAATTGATTGTGATGACAAAAAAAGGAATTAATATATAGTCACATGTCTGACATTGCCTATATAATGCAATAATATATAAACCAATTATACTTTTGACAATTATTCATATTCTTATATAATCAGACTTAGTGAACCAGCCAAACACTCAATCAAAAACTGCTATATTTTTATAAAATCAGACTTAGTGAACCAGTCAAACACTCAATAAAAACTGCCATATTCTTATATAATCAGACTTAGTGAACCAGCCAAACACTCAATAAAAAACTGTCAAATTCTTATATAATCAGACTTAGTGAACCAGCCAAACACTCAATAAAAAACTGTCAAATTCTTATTTAATCAGACTTAGTGAACCAGCCAAACACTCAATAAAAAACTGTCAAATTCTTATTTAATCAGACTTAGTGAACCAGCCAAACACTCAATAAAAAACTGTCAAATTCTTATTTAATCAGACTTAGTGAACCAGCCAAACACTCAATCAAAAACTGCCATATTTTTATAAAATCAGACTTAGTGAACCAGTCAAACACTCAATAAAAAACTGCCATATTCTGACATAGTAAAAAATATCAAAAAGAACAATAACAAAAATAAAGTAAAGAAATATATCATCTAAGTGACAATTATAAAAATGACTACGTTTCACGTTGGTAATATAGTATTTGTGAAAATGAAAGGAACTCGACACTGGCCTGCAACTATAAAAGATATACATATTAGAGAGGGTAAACCCATAAGTTACAATGTTATCTTCTTTGGAAATAAAACAACTGCATCTGTTAAATATAAAAATCTATTCTCTTACCAGGATAACTTACACAATTTTGGCACCCCATGTACAGATAATTTTAAAAATAAAACTTTCAACCTTGCACTAGAAGAGGCGGAGCTAGCTTTTAGAAATACTTCAGCAAATAACACAGACACTATAAGCAATGACTTGGAAAATATACATCTGAGACAAGCAACATGTAGCACTCCAATGCCTGATAAACTGCACGTAATCTCAGATAACTACCATAATAACACAAACAACCCTTTAAACAAAAGTTACACTGAATCACAAATCCTGCAAAACTTATCACCCACTATGTCATCGTCTAAATCTGGAAAATATGAACAATCACTAGTAGAAATTCAGAACAGCCTACTAAACAACAGTCTTCTGGAAAATCATGTCAGCAATGAAGACAAACTAAACATAGCTGGACAAATAGGCTCAGCACTGCTTACTGAAAATAACTGCTTAAAAGAAAAAATCATAAGACTTGAATCCAGTTTAGAAGGAATGGAAAATAAGATAATTGAATATGAAAAAAGTGAAGAAATGTGGGTTGAGAAACTAGGAGAACTCCAAAACCTAGTGGAAAATTCTCAAACCCAGCTTCAAAAGGAAAAGGTTTTTCAAGCAGAAATGCAGCAACTTTTTGAAGAACATGACAGAGACCTAAATCGTAAGATAAATGAATACATAATACAGATACAGGGGCTAGAAAAAACTATTGTCTCACTTAAAAACCAACTTACTAGTGAAAATAACGTCATAACAGCCCCAAACCCACAAACTTCAGATGCAACATTTACCAAACATGATACTGAAACATGCTCAATGACAGACCTCTCAACCATACTAAAGGAGATAATTAGCATAAAGGTTACTCAGACTGAGACAGACCTCTTAGTCAGATCCCTACAAAAACAAATTGAGAATAACTCACCTGCCAAATGTACAAAATCGAACTGTGCTGAGAACATCGCATCGGAAATAACTCATAACAAATCCTCCACCAACATCCACAAATACAAACCTACCAGAAACGCTCCTAAGAAGACTAACAAGTTCAGCATATCACTGCAAATAGCAAAACATGCAGCTTCTTCAAAACGTGTGATGGAACATTCTTCCAAAAAACGTAACACTTTAACACTGGAAATGCAGACAAGAGAAGACAGACAAATCTCAGCTACAACACTGACCCAAACAACGACCATGGAAATGTCACCTGCACATCAACTAAGGATGCATCCAATGTCTGCTGTTATTCGAGACCCTAAAGAATCACCACAGGATTTCTTTAATAAACATATTAACAATATTACAGCAGAACATAACAAACTACAAAAAAAACAGTGTAAATCAAAATTGCACAGACATACTAAGGAACGAATCAGAGACAAACCAGACTATCCATCCTTTTTTAGGCCAACACAACCGAAAGAGGAGCAAATTCAAGACCCGAATATTTTTAAATACAAAACTACAAAAAACTCAACAGATCAACTAACGATCTTCCATCAAAACACAGACAGAATCAAAAATAAGATTGACAGACTCAACCACCTGCTCCACACGATATCCCCTGATCTACTGATTGTTACTGAACATGGTCTAAATGATATTGATATGTCTAATACTAGACTTAGTGACTACATCTTAGTTTCAGCTTTTTGTAGGCAGAATATCTTAAAGGGTGGAGTGGCCATTTATAAACACATCAGCTTGGAGAATGAAGTAGAATCATTGAACATTGAAAATCTAAGCATCCCATTAATTTGTGAAGTATCAGCAGTCACAATTAAACTTAATAAGAGGAAAAATATCTTTTTACTAGGAATTTACCGTCCTCCAAAAAATGACAAACAGTCTTATACTGCTGCGCTGCATATTCTTTACTCTGTGCTTGACATGTGGACCTCTCAGAATAATATTATTATTGTCATGGGAGATTTTAACGTAGATTCCCTTGTCCCATCTCCTGAAGGAAAGCAGCTTGTGGAAGTTCTGGCGACCTACAACATTCTTCGGTTGGATCTCCCTCCAACACGAGTTACTAATACCAGCAGCACTTCTATAGACATCTTCTGCATTTCTGCTGAGCATAAAAATGATGTCAATGTCCAAATTGCTAATACCGGTATCTCAGACCATACTGGGCAATTATGTGAATTAAATTTCAAGATAAAGAGGACGCTTCAAATTTCATCTACACGCAGATGCATAAATAGAAACTCTTTGGAAAGCCTAAGGATATTTCTCTCCTTACAGTCCTGGGAAGCAGTTTTGGAATGCAATAACTTGGATAGCGCATACGATAAATTTCTAATGATTATCACCTTAGCTCTAAACACCTCTTGCCCATTAAGGAAATTCCGGCAGAGGCCAAATAGCTCCGTTAAACATATATTCGATGCTGAAGCAAGTCACCTCAAGAAACAATTTCTTACTGCACTAGATGCTTATACACTAAGTGGACAAAATGAAGACAGAAAAAGATCATCTGAGCTAAAGAAAATGTATGACTTAAAACTTAGATCTCTCAGGAAACAATCATGTGCCGCTTATATTGCCGATTCAGACAACAAGTCCAAAGCAGTTTGGAGAGTGATAAATGGCGAGAGGAAGGGTAAAGTTGAACCAGCAGATATTGGACATCTGGAGTTTGAAGATGTATCAATGACTGAACCTGTGGACATTGCCAACCAATTTAACTCCTACTTTACTACTATTGCGGAGGAAACACTAAGAACAAATCCAGGAGAGTATAAACATCGTTTCGAGTTCAGGGACTGGGTAGTGGAGAGTCCTACATCTTCATGGGCGCCAACAACTGAAAGAGAGCTGCTTGGGGTTATTTCCTCAATGAAAAGCAAGACATCTGCTGGTCTGGATGATTTCTCCTCGGTGATGCTCAAGTACTGCCGTAACGAACTGATGACCCCGTTATTACATGTTTGTAATCTAAGCCTAAGCCAAGGTATATTTCCATGTAAAATGAAGACCTCTAAAGTGGTACCCTTGCATAAGAAGGGCAGCAAACACAAGTTAGAAAACTATAGACCCATTTCGTTGGTGCCTACATTCTCCATGTTGATTGAGAAGATAATATTGTCAAGAATATCGGTCCATCTGGAGTCAAATAACGTAATTCTATTAGGGCAACATGGGTTCACCCGAAAAAAGTCTACTTCAACGGCTCTTGTAGATCTTGTAGAATACATGATAGATAGGATTGAAGAGGGTGAAAGCGTTGTGGGATTCTTTTTGGACCTGAGTAAGGCCTTCGATTGCTTACATCACGCAATGGTCCTGACTAAACTTGAGTGCTTGGGCTTTAGGGATACTGCTCTGTCATGGTTTGCAAGCTATTTGAGTGATCGAGACCAACTGGTTGAGCTTAAACAGAGCAAGAAAGGAGTCAGAGTTTTGCACAGATCTGACAGACTGCCGGTAAACAGAGGTGTACCTCAGGGGTCTGTCCTTGGGCCTGTTTTGTTTGTCCTTTTTACATCTGACTTCCCAGCATACATGGAACCCTATAGTAACACCATAATGTATGCTGATGACACGGTTCTGTTGGTTTCTGGGAAGAATAGAGAGGCACTTGAAGTACAGTCATACATCACATTAAATGTTGCCATTGAATATTGTGCAGCGAACGACCTTGTTTTTAATGAATCAAAGACGAAAGAAATGACCCTTGGCAGCATGAAAGATGAATTGTCTGGATTCCCCAATCTTGACACTGTACATGCAGTAGAGCACCTGGGTATTGTGGTTGACAATAAAATATCATGGATGGATCATGTTGATAAACTGTGTACTAGAATGAGTAGTGCCCTCTTTGCAATTAGAAGAGTCAAGCACGTTAGCACAGGGGATGCGGTTAGAACAGCTTACAGCTCCCTGTTCGAGTCCCATCTCAGATATGGTATTGTCTTGTGGGGTGCTACAACAAATGGCTACCTGGAGCGGGTTTTAATCACTCAAAAAAAGGCTGTCAGAATGCTGGCTGATCTTGACTGGAGGGCCAGCTGCAGGGGTGCTTTTAAAGAATTGAGAATATTGACAGTTACTAACATCTATCTGCTGGAAGTGATCTGCCTTGCATCCTCCAGACAACTACAACGCAACATGGATACACACACCTACCAAACAAGAAATGCCAGGGACTTCGCTCTGCCGATTCATCACAGTCGTCGCTTTCAATCGAAGCCTTCTTATGCTGGAGCCAAGTTCTTCAATGTTCTTCCTGAAACGATTAAGAGAGCTGACCCGGTCACCTTAAAGAAAAACCTTCGATTCTGGTTACTCCAACGGCCGTTCTACACCATAAGTGAATTCCTGGACTGGCAAAATTTTACTGTGTAAAGCAAGTTCTGAACTAAAATGATTGTTACAGTTACATTGTATTTAATGACACCATTTTCAATCTTGAAGATTGTAAAATAAAGATATTCTCTCTCTCTCTCTCTCTCTCTCTCTCTCTAGTTTTTCGATTTTTCAGGATAAACCGAGTTTTCCGCAGTTGCAATTAACCTACTCTAGATATATAAATTCACATTTCACAACTTTTTTAAAAGAATCATATTATCGAAAGAAAACTAACGAAGAGACAAGAAATCTATGTAAATACTTTAAGAATAGTTTATATGTTGATGTAAGTACTTTGGGTATGCGTTTTCAAACTACTCATGGTATGCATCAGAATAGGCTAGGGAAACAGTTTATCTGTGATGAAATTCTAAACTGTATTGGTAAACTTATTTGTAGGCCTAGTGAAGAATTGTCTCACTCTCAACCTATAGCTCTTGAGGATAAGTCTTTTTTAGAAATGTAGATAGGCCTAATTTTGGTTTTATTAAGGATAGGTGCACTGTCTCAAATATTAATTCTTTTTCCAAATCTTCCTCTAGCTTTAGTAGGCCTAATGAAATTGGTACCTTTTCATAGAATGTACAAGGTCTTCCAAATAAGTTACATGTTGTTGAAGATTATGTCAACAACTTAGATGTGGATGTTGTTTGTTTAATAGAGCATTGTGGCTTTCTCTTGATGAGATTTTAATCTGTTTAAATTCAAGGGTTACTATTTGAGTAGTAGTTATTGTAGGTCTACAAGAAAACATGGAGGATGTGCCATTTTTGTTAAAGAAACAATTTCTCAAAGGCCTATTTCCAAAATAAATAGTATGTCGACAGAAATAGTTTTTGAAGTTACAGCATCTTTATTATCTGACATAAATAAAATTGTAGTAGCTATATATAGGCCTAATATAGAATGTAAAGACTTAACTGTGTTCATTGACAATTTAAACATGCTTTAAGAAAAGCTTATTAAATACAAAGCTAATATTATCCTATGTGGTGATTTTAATGTAGACTTTCAATCAAAAGATTTGGATTGTACAATAATAAAAAATGTCTTTAGTTCATTTCATTTAACTTCTGTCACATCTGATATAACTAAGCCTTAGTTGTAAAAACTAGTTTCTGATCATTGGGCAGAGCTGTTAAAGTCTCTGGTTGATGGGCATACACTCTTACATTCAAATTCAAATGGACACAAAGTTAGAATAATGAATGAGGAACATTCTTCTTCATTTGTTCAATAGCTATCACAGATTAATTGGAATCTCTTTTACAAATCTTTTGATATTCTTTATGGAAAAGTTAACTTTTCTATATCTCAGTTAATAGTTTTGAGTAATAAAGCTTTTCCTTTCAAACTGGTAACAGAAAAACTAACCAAACCCAAAACAACTAGAGTTAGAAGTAAAGAAATTGATATAATCAAGGCTAAGTGTGAATATTATTATGATTACTACTTACGTTTTGGTTTATTTAGTTAAGGAAACTAGAATTATGAATAATTATAATGCTAATAATAACTCCAAAACAAATCTAAAGTGATAAGGTATATTGTCAAAAAAATCAAGTTGCAGTCCTGTTATTAGAGGCTATAATGAAAACACACCAATGCTCATGATTTTAACATATTTTTCATTGATACAGTTGGAGAGATACTGGATAGTTTCCAAAACACACCATATTAATGATTTTAATTGTTATTTAACCCTTTGAGTGCCAACGTCCGATTCTGGATGTCGGACGTCAAAACGATGTCTGAGAAGTGCCAACGTCTGATTCTGTCGGACGTCGAAAGTTGGCCGAAAAATGCCAACGTCCGATTTTACTGGACGTTTGGAAAAATATTCGTATAAAATCCAAATATTAATATTTTTGACCTTATTATCGCGTATATTTGTTCATAAAGAGTTGTTGTTTTCATAATATATCGATTTAGTTGCCTTAGAATCGATTTACGATAGCAAAGATGACGAATGATTTAGGTAGCATTGACAGCTGATCTTCATGACGTCGTGTTTCAGTTTACTGTCATTCCCGTTACTGACAAACCATTAAATAGACTAAACTATAAGTATCAGTAATAGAATATTTGTCACAAGACTGGCTTGCTTTACAAGAAAACCAGTCTGGTGTTTCAGACATCGCTAACATTACACCAAACCGCATAAGCAAAGTGGGTGCTGGTGGAGATACGGGCATTGTATTCGGTTTAATTGAAAAAATTCCTGATGGAAGAGAAAAAAATTGCTCTATATGCAGCAAAGAGAGCACACAGGCAGGGGGAAAGAGGAAGAAATCCTCATTTATGTGTGTAAAATGTAAGAAGGGGTTACATGCAAAATGCATCCCCAAACATCATTGCTAAGTTTATTATGTATATATAGCCTACTGTATGTAAATATTATCCAAGATTTTGTTTATTGTATTATTACAGAAGAGGATTTTGAGTTTCATTTTGTTTTTTGTAATTTTATTAGTTTATAATAACAATAATCACAGCTTTGAACATTCTTTTTTGCCACAGGTGATTTATAAAATTTGACATTAGTTCGGTAAAAGTGACATAACATAGTTAATTTTTAAGATTTTGAAGTGAAACTTTGTACACGTATTCAAAAACAAATGTTCTTTCAGTTTATATACATAGTTACAAGACTAGTATTTTTTGCATTGGTGTTATTGAGTGTGAAAATAGAAAAACAAAAAAAATTTGAATTTTTTGTTGGTAAGTCAATTTTTTTTATTACTAGATATAGTTGCATGATAGTTTAAATTATTTTTTTGCTAAACTGCAATGTGTGTGAAGAAAAACAAAAAAAAATTAGGTTGATAGCTCAATAAATAACCAAACGAGGAATTTAAAAAAAAACGCTTACAAATTTGTCAAAATAGGCCTGGCACTTTTCGGTACACTCAATGGAAAAATACCCGGCACTTTTCAGTACATCACCCCAAAAATTGCCCGGCACTCAAAGGGTTAAATAAGCTACAAAAACGTAAATAAATAAAATTGTATTGCCATAAAGCAACAAACATGAGCAATAGACGTAAACTTACAAATAATTATTGGCTAAGCTATATAATGATACAGTTGTGCATACCACATAACAATCACATCATACATATAATTTTATTTTACATCATACATCACCTGTTACTTCACTTAAATTTTATCCTGTAAAAGTAACTGATATTGAAAAAATAGTTTCTAAAATGAGCAACAGCAAGTGTTTAGACATTTATAAATTAGTATTAAAGTATAGTTTGAATTTTATGAAAAAGCTGTTAACTCATATTCCAAACTAGACTCTGTTTTTCCCAAAGGATTCAAGTTTGTCAACGTTAAACCAGTACAAAAAAAGAGTTGCAACTGACTGATGAAGTGTATTGATTGGATAGACTATTTATCAAGAAGTGTCTATCCAATTTACTGTCTTGATGAATATTTCGACTTAGACCACAAATGCTTGAGGAAGTATTTATAGGTTAGGGCTAAACTTCTGAAGGTATGTTTCCACAAATATTTGGCATGATGATTTGCATGTCTCGAATATTTAGCACAATGATTTGTATGTTTCTTTCTTTATTAGATAGAACCTAGGTTATTTAGCAATTAGAATTTGTAATGCTGCATGATGTATGCTTGTTACTTTATATGACTTGGCCTTGTTGATATATCTCATTTCTGTCTTGAGGGAGCAATTGAATTAGCTGCTATAAAAGTCAAACTCCACATAGGTAAACTTCTTATACTTTCAGTATATAGGCCACCAAATAGCGACATAGATTTGTTCTTCAATAGATTGATAAACTGTTTGGAGAGCATTGTGAAGATTGGAACTATGACGGTAGTAATGGGAGATTTTAATATAGACGATACCAAAGACAATCTGAATAGCTGTAGGTTTATTAATGTCATGTCATCTTTTTCCCTTAAATCACAGGTTAAGTCTTATATGAGAGAATTCAAAGGCTCCAGATCTCGAATTGACCATATTTTTACTGATTTCCCCTCAAGTGATCTTAACTGCGATGTCCTTATTTCTGCAATTTCCGATCATCATGCACAGTTACTTAGTCTGAAAATAGACCTTCGACCGATAGACAAACAGGAGCCCCAGTATTCAATGAAACGTTTTATAAATCACAATAGTATTCGTCATTTTAAATATCTATTGAAAAATGAAACGTGGCAAGAAATATTTTCTTCTGTTGAAATAAATGAAATGACCAATAAGTTCATGTCTATTTTGGACTTCCACTTTAATGTGGCCTTTCCATTAAAGAAGACTAAGCTTAAGAAGGTGACTTTTAACAGTAGAATTATATTATCTTCTCAGCTTGCTTCCCTGCGTGACAGAATTATGTCTGTATTATATCAGTAGGGACTCGGATTGGTCGAGTAATGAAAGAAAAGAATATCGTAGAATAAAACGAACTTTCAAAGATAGTATCAGGCAGGAAAAGTCTGTATATTTTTCTAATAGAATACAATCATCAAATAATACTTATAAGACAATCTGGGAGACAATTAATGAAAACAGATCATCTCTTAAAAAGCATTCCTTTCAAAATTTTCAAATTAGAGATGGCAACAATCACATAATAAAGGATCCAAATTTAGTATCAAATCTTTTCAATGACTACTTTGCTACTGTTTCTGATCGCGTTCCTGTACCTTCACCTTTTGTATCACATTCGAATGTTTGCAGCATTCCTTTGCTTAATGAGTCCTTCTTTTTAACTCCTGTTACAGTGAACGAAGTAATCAGCATAATTATGTCACTTAAAACAAAGAATACGGCTGGTTTTGATGGCATTTCGTCTAAACTTTTGAAAGATTGCTACGATTTCTTAGTCAAACCATTATGCTTCATATTAAATCATTCATTTAAAACAGGTTGCTTTCCAGATGCTTTAAAAACTTCCATAGTTAAACCATTGCATAAAAAAAGGTTCATTCGAGAAGCTAGACAATTTCAGATCAATTGCTTTGATCTCCACTTTTTCTAAAGTGATGGAAAAGGCATTCTGCAATAGACTGATGCAATTTTTGTCAAATCATAATTTAATTTACAGGTATCAATTTGGATTTCTTAAAAATAGATCTACCTCTCATGCAATCTTTCACTTGATAAACCAAATTGTCTCTGCATTGGATAGGGGTCTATGCGCAGCTGGAGTCTTCGTCGACCTGAGCAAGGCGTTTGATCTTGTTAATCATGATATTCTGATGGACAAATTGGAGTGTGTTGGAGTAAGAGGAGTTCCTTTATTTTGGATAAGATCTTACCTAATGAATAGGAAACAGCATGTTACGATTCCTTATATTGACAGATTAAGGGTACTTAGGCATAGCTTTTCTCATGTAGTACAGATGAAAAACGGTGTTCCTCAGGGATCAGTTATTGGTCCTTTACTTTTTCTTCTGTTTGTAAACGACATAAAATCAGGCGTTTCTAGGGCAGATATAAGCCTTTTTGCCGATGATACAGCTGTGTCAATTATTGAGCCAAGTAAACCCCTTTTGGGTCAAAGTCTTACGATTGAAATGAATTGTTTGCTTCAGTGGTTTAGTTCAAACAAACTTGTGGTTAACATGGAAAAAAGTAGTATTTTAAATTTTTCTATTACCAAAAAGGAGAGTGACCATGGAATGCATGCTTTAGGAGATTCTTTAATATGCCCTGTAAAATCTGTCAAGTACTTAGGGTTGCTTATAGATGATGACTTGCGCTTTAATAGCCATGTAAATAGAGTAGCAAGCTTGGTGAGCTCAGGAACTTTTGCACTAAGAGTTCTATCATCGCAGCTTGAGTCTTGTCATCTCCTGACAGCTTATTATGGGATAGTTTATCCACACCTCTCATATGGAATATCTGTTTGGGGCTCTGAAACCAGTAGAACTAAACAACTATTCAAACTTCAGAAGAGAGCCGTAAGGATCATCTTCAAACTAAGAAGAACCGATTCATGCAGAGAATGGTTTAAAAACCACAATATTTTAACACTTCCATCCATTTATATATATCAAACACTAAGTTTTGTCATAAATAACCCTGACCTTTTCAGAATGGAACCATCTCAATGCTCCAATAGCTTCAACCTCCGAAGTAAAACAAATCTACCAATGCCTAAAAACCGGACCTCCTTTTTTAAAAAACATTTATTAATGAATGGTATTAAATTATTTAATTTTCTGCCAGCCCCACTAAAAATTAAAATGGATGCAAAACCTTTTAAAACCAGACTTAAAGGCTTACTTTTGAGTGAAGCATATTATAATATAAATGAGTTTCTGCAAAGTAATTAATAGTTAATGTTGTAATTATAATTCTAGGAATATATATATATGTATTCTATGTACAGTATTGTTCACTAGAATAATTGACTCCTGCCCATGTACTAATTGTATTATATGGCAATAAAGTTTGATTGATTGTAAAAATGTAATGGCTGAATAAATCATTTGAATTATGGTACATTGTTATGGGGGCATAAGTCTTCTTGTGAAAGGTTGTTCAAACTGCAAAAACAATATATTAGGTTAATGTGTGGACTTCCTTCATGTGCTCACTGGAAATCAATCTTTGTAGAGATTGTATAATGACTGTTCCATATATATATTTTTTTTCCAGTCTTCTTTACATTAAAGAAAATTCTGACTCATATGAAATGTTAGGTTCCAATTATATATTCTACTAGAAATAGGGATTGCTTAGAGCTATTGGTAATTATGCACTTTCTTGCCACCAAACAAATTTGGAACATTTTGCTTGAAATGGGTCTAGAATTGGCTGTATTTTCATGAGATATGCTTTTTATTACGCGGAAATAATGTATTTTACCGAAAAATTCGAAAAACCAATATCACAACTTTTAGTATTTTTGTCATATTTCCGTTAATTTAAGTGGTATTTTAATCATCTTTTTTTTATTTTGATTTTTTTTGCGCTGAATACAAATTTAAAAACTATATTGGTCTATTACAAAAATTTCTCGAGAAATAACGGAAAAACTACTATCGCGGCGGATCGCGATTAGCGGCCATTACGCGATCTTTTATATATATATATATATATATATATACAAAACAACTATTAATCACAAAAACCGAATTCACCTATATTCCCGCCGTAGTGACGGCCGGCAGGCCGTCACGGAGGCCAAACACTCGAATTTAACGCAAAATACGAATTTTTGTTGAGAAAATATACAATTAGGATAAGTTAGGTTATGTCAGTAAAAAATGCATTTTTCGAGCTGAAAAAATAATGTTACTACAAAACCAGTTATATATTTGTGTTCAGCATAAAAAACATGATAAATGGAAAAAAGTTTGTCGAAAAATGCCGATTTTTAAAAAAGTTGGTTTTTTCATTAGTATATAAAAAACTAATTTTTCGATTTTTCGGTAAAAAATGAGTTTTCCGCGGATGAAATCAAACTTCTCAAGAGATATAAACTCATTTTTCATCACTTTTTTAACATGAAATTGTATTTTCAGAGGTGGCAAGAAAGTGCATAATTACCGGGCTATTTAGGTGCAATTTCAGTAAAACGCAAAAATCATTACCTGTTAAACTTTGTACCTGTTAAACTTTGTACCTGTTAAACTTTGTACCTGTTAAACTTTGTACCTGTTAAACTTTACAATTTTCTTCCTTTGTATGTTAGAGAGTTGCCCTTTCTTAATTGTAGAGCTTTTGAAACATTTGTTAATTAATAGTGGTTTGTATATCATTGGTGAATTTTATGAAATAAATTTTGTACAAAAAGTAAAATTTTTCTAGTTATAGCTGTATGATTTATAGACCTATGTATTATTACTTATTATTTGTTATCTTTTGATAATCTTTTGTTTAGTTTTATTTAGAACTATAACCTTATTAGCCTTCAAGAAATGAAGACTGTATGCATTTTGATGTTCTCATGTGCTTCTGCAATAAAAAAATTATTTACTTATTTATTAGAGGTGGCAAGAAAGTACATGATTACCCAATAAAATGTTCTAGAAAACCTTGACTAAACTGATTGAATGATATATGTTCTGTGATTTTGTGTCTGTAATGGTGCATGGTCTGCACCATTAGACTATTAAGAATTATAATTTAAGGCGATTAAATATATGAAATAGTCAGATCACATAAAATACCTTTTTGCAAAACGGGCAGGTGATTTTGCTGAATATTACAATCTTGTGCTCATTTATCAACTTTGAAAAAGTTGCTTGTATTTCTTCATTACTCTCCATCCTTAAACCTTAAACAGCCCCATATAAATCATTACTGAGCAAAAAGTTAGTATTAGTGGGGATTAGAGGGGAAGAGATTGTTACTGGAGGGGGTTATTAGTCAGCTGATACAAAATAGTCTGCACTCTGTAGTACAGCAACAATATCTCGTGTGAATAATAATAGTCGGCCTGATTTTAGATATGAGATTTGTTTATCTTGTTTACCTAAAACTATTTCTCTCAATTAATTTTGATAATATTGATGTATTTCCTTAATTGAATACAGTATAATAAATAAATGTTTTATTTCATGAAACAATATACAAATATTGCATAGAAATCGTCAAGTTTGCAAACAAATTTATTAAAGTTATATATAAAAAAAATTCACTCAATACATAGTCACATTCATACTTACAATAGTCAAATCATTCATTCGTTTGAACTAATCCACTCCAGCACCTACGTCAGTCAGCCAATCACTAGGTCTCCCATTGGTGTGCCAAAAACTCATCTGTGCTGTAAAACGCTTCCGATATCAAGGCAGCTTTCAGACGAGTTTTGTACGCCTTCAGCGTCGGGGCACTTTTAATTGCGTTCGGTAATTTGTTAACAAAACGAGTACCCGCCTGTGAGGGCAAGCGCTCGTAAGCTACCATCCTGTGTCTTCCAGTTCGGTAGTTGTCCCTGCCTCTAGTTTCATAAGAGTGTATTTCTCTACCTCTTATGGGATCGCATTTTGATTTAAAGAACACACACGTTTCTAAAATATACAGGCAGGGTAATGTCAACATTTTTAGGTTTGGAAATGATGGCTTGCACGACTCTCTCCACTACAGTTTGGCAACTATACGGACTGCTTTTTTTGCAGAATGAACAGTCTGGAAAAGATAACATTTGTGCAACCACCCCACAGTGCCAGTCCGTATGACAAGTGAGGGTAGATTACTCCATAATATGCTGTCATCAGTATCTGGATCGGGCAACATTTAGAAAGTTGCCTCAAAACAAAAATGCCTGAGGATACTTTGGAGCATACTGTCTACTGGCAATCCCAAGTCAACCCCTGATCAAGGTGTATTCCGAGGAATTCAGAAGAAACTGCATGAATGACGTTTTTGTCGCATTTGATTTGAGATTGAGCTTATTAAAATATTGAATTGAATAGTTAAGCTCAATGAACGTTACCTGTTCCAGTTCTTCACTTGAGTTTGAGTTAAAACAGAGTCGAGTCATCAGCGTATTTGGACGAGACGCCCTTGATGTACTGATGAGCCAACATCGTTAACGTAGATCAGAAAGAGCAGCGGGCTGAGTATGGATCCCTGCGGGACACTGTATCTCAGTCGCCTCTCCTCAGATCTCGTATTTGAGATCCCCACAAATTGAGTTCTATCCATGAGATTGTATCCACTTGAGTGGCACGCCTCGTATCCCATAATTGTTGAGTTTGTGAATTAGAAGCCCATGATCAACACAGTCGAAAGCCTTCGTTAAATCGACAAATACACTCAGTGTACTTTTACGATTTTCAATTGATTCTACTATCATATCGACCAGACACACTACTGCATCTGTTGTGGATTTTCTATTCCTGAATCCAAATTGATTTATTGATAGTAGATTGTGATTGTTCAGGAAATTAACCATTCGGATAAGAAAGATTTTTTAGAATACTTTGTTGAAGGCTGGCAATATTGAGATAGGACGGTAGTTACGCTTATTCAATGGATCGCCCTTTTTAAAAACTGAGATAACTTTGGCTTTTTCAGAGAAGCAGGGCACGTTCCTGTGAGATGAGAAGCCACACCGAAAAATTATTTAAATCATTTGACTTTTTTAATTTAAAATCACTGATAACTCGAGACATATCCGTTGCCGGAGCAAGAGCCATTGAGGCTACGGGGCTCGAGAAGGACAATGAGAATATTCGACTCTCTAGGTGGGAAAATGCTTGATTGGCTTCATTTGAGGAAAAAATCTTTTAAATTCTTCAGCGACCTTTAAGGGGTCGCTGGTTTGCTTGTTATCAATTTGAAGCACAATACGTTTGTCTTTGTGTGCTGAACTTTTATTGTTAATTATAGCCCACGTGGTTTTTGAGACATTTGTTGACGTGAGCATTGCTTTGTTGACCTCATTGGCCTTTGCAGCTTTAATGACTTTTCTGTAAGTCTTTTCGTAATTTCGGAAAAATATTTTGAATTCCTCGTTTAAAGTATGTTTTTTTTATTTCTTAAATAAGTAATCATTTTTCTCTTGAAATAAGTATACCTTTAGTAATCCAAGAGCCTTTTTTATTCATCGATTTTTGAATTGAATTGTGTTTTTTAAGGGACAGCTCACATCCAAATAATAGTTAAATGTTTCCTCGAAATTCTGAAACTCTGTTTCAATAGAATCTCCGACATTTAGGAAGCTCCAACTTTCTTTTGAAAGCATAGAGTTCAACAATGCAACATTAGTTGGCCTCATGTCTCTGATTGTTTTTTATTTGTAGGTTGTCACATTGGTTCATGACCATTGATAATGGCCTGTTGGCCATAATGGTCTGACATGGCTGTGTTGATCACAGAAACTTCCACATAAGTCATGTTTGTGATGATGTTATCAATTGCCGTCATAGAAAATGGAGTCACTCTCGTTGGTGAATTAATTGACGGGACGAGGTGAAAAGAACTCATTAAATCTGTAAATCTTCTTGTCATCGGGCTATTAATATCTAATATATCAATATTAAAGTCTCCCATGACAATAAATGCTCGATTTTGTTTCGACATCTTAATCGAAATTTGTTCGTATTTTGAGAAGAATAAATCTTGATTTCCCGATGGAGACCTATATAAGCCAATAACTTCGATTTGTGTGTGTGTTTTTTTGTTTTTTTTTCTTTTTTTTCTGAATCTTACCCCTGTGGTTTCAAGGTGTTTGTCTGTAGGTTCATCCACTGTGAGAGGGGTAAATAAAATATTTTTAACTAAAATTGCCACCCCTCCACCTTTTGTAAAGGTGCGGCAGTAAAAATTTGCCTATTGATAATTTTGAATTTGAAAATGCGTTGTTACGTGGAGTTTAGCATTTAGTTTGATGTATAGCTATCAATAATTGCATCATCCTGTCCCTGAAAATATTTCATACTCTTGAGTTCTAGAGCATGTAGAGTAGTATTGACCCACCCGCCCACCCATACACGTACAGTAGTATACCCGTGTTCGGTAATAACTAGCACATCGGGGTTCACTTCCTCACACATGAGAGAAAATTCTTCCACCTGGTTTGTTGCTATTTGTGCATTTTGATGCACAAATATGCATTTATCTGATATGTGCAGTTTCAATTTGGAATTTTGAGCGGTTTACGAATGTATTATTTTTGAACGGTTGCTTGGAGTGGGTTCCCTAAAAAAGTGCCTAAGAAGATGTACTATTCTTTACATTAAAGTCAGCATGATGTGTAGATTTGATGACAGCTGCAGCATAGGTTTCGTGAGGGAGGGTCCGTGGCGATGGTGGTGATGTGGCATTGGCAGGTGTAGGTTCGGCAGTGGCAGGAGAGGTGGTCCGTCTCTGCTTTTGAAATTGGGTTTGAGGTGCCATTCGAGCCACTCTCTCGACAACAAGTTTGGCTAGTAGGTGCTACCCCCGCCCATTAAGGTGCAGCCCGTGTCTGGTGTGATGGGACCTCCGGATACTACTGGTATCCAACAAATCCACTCCCTGGTGACGTTGGCACAGTTCAGCCATGAAACCGTTGACAACAGAGACGGATACATGGACAGGACTGCAGGGACTGAGATCGAACCTGGTACTGTCTCTAGAGGTTTGAAAATGGTGTCTTCTTTTCGTGCACCCACGTCGTTGGTCCCCGCCATCACCACATAGCAGTGGTTGCGTGGTGGCGGGGACGTGGGCTTGAAATCCAGCAGACGAGCACCAGGCTTACAAATCCCGCTGACGGTTATATCCTCTTTCAGATGTTTTTTCGCAAGGTCTGCTAGACCTCGGACATGGCTATCACCCAATAATGTGACTGTTTTATATGGAAAAGCAATGTCTGATTTTATTTCATGTTTTTTTCGTGTAGTAGTAGTAGTAGTAAAACAAATAGCATAGGTACTTTGTTGCACCAATTTTGTGTCATATTTTTAATTAAGTTTTACAAATGGAGTTTTTCCAGAAATGATAAAATTAAGTATTATTAGTCCAATTTTTAAGAAAAAAACAAAATTAAGGTGGATAACATACGCCTAGTCTCCTTTCAATATTTTCAAAAATCCTTGAAAAAATGGTAGTAACTACATTAGTGACTTATTTGAGCAGAATCAATTATCTTTCTGAGCACCAGTTTGGCTTTCAAAAGGGCAAAAGCACGGAAGATGCTTTAATAAACTTTACAAACCAAATTTATATTAGTTTAAACAACAGTTCTAAAACCACAGGCCTCTTTGTAGATTTTAAGAAGGCTTTCGATTTGGTCAATCATGACATTTTACTTTGTAAGCTGGAAGCAGCTGGGATTAGAGGTATTGCGCTCGGGTGGTTTCTTGGCTTCCTCACTGGCAGAGAGCAGCGTGTGCGGGTCGGGAGCAGCCTCAGTACGCGTCACTGTTGGCTTGCCGCAAGGATCAGCCACGTTATTCCTATTCTTCATTAATGATCTATTAAAGTTAAATTTTAAAGGCCGGATACAAGCGTTTGCTGACGACATTGTCTTCCACTATTCAAATAAAAATATACAAACCATGAGAGCCAATGTAATTGACGACCTTAGTATTTTAAACATTTGGTGTAATAACAACAAAATGGTTGTAAATGTTAATAAAACGAAGTATATTAATTTTGATTTCAGAGGTTTTGATTTTTTACAGCCAATTATTTATCATAGAATCAATTGTTTACAATTCAATTGTGATTGCGAATGTATAGAAAGAGTAAGAGACTTTCAAATATCTAGGCGTTACTTTTAATGAAAAAATGACATGGGACACGCACATTAACAACTTACATGCTAAGCTAAGACAGTCTATTAGAAAATTCTACTTTTTGAGAAATATCTGTGAAACAACTTTATTAAGATCTCTTTATTACGCTTTGATTGATTCACGTTTGCAGTACGGAGTGGTATGTTGGGGTGGAACCTTTAGATCATTAATAAACAAACTGAGAATAACTCATAATCATTATTTACGTATTATATTGAAAAAAAAATATTAGAGAAAGTTCATTCCCGTTGTATTGTGAACTAAAAATAATGCCTTTACAGAATTTATTTGTGTTTAAAGTTTTGAGGTTGTTTTACTTGAGGAGTGGCAATAGGGGTACTGAATACTTAGTTTATAGCATCAGAAGTACAAACAGTTTAATTTTCAGAACACCTAAGGTCAATAAAGAATTTTTTAAACATTCATTTTTGTTTTTAAGACCATTTCTTTTTAATAAACTACCAACTGACATAAAGGAAAGTAACTCTATCAACATGTTTTGTAAAAATATTAAATGCTGGTTAACTGAGATAACTGACACTAATTCTCTGCGTCATGTTTTAAGCTAGGTTACCCAATCTATTCACTCTTAACTATTTTTTTTAAACGTGTGTGTGTATATATATGTATCAGTATAGTTATATAAATATATTTATATATTATATATATCAAGATATTATTATTGTGCTGTTCCTAAGTGTATGCTTTCTTATCTTTACTGTTGCATATATTAGACAGATAATATAGGAAATAATATTTTATTATAATATCATGTGTGTTACATTTAACTTAAATTTCATGTTTTGGAACATTAAACTGTATGTAGATTGTCATGCATGTAAGCAAAAAGATATGGAATGTAGGCCTTGTTCATTTAAATGCTGTAGGCAGCAGGTGTCTATTGCTTTTTAATGTTAAGAACTGAACTCAACTTTGTTTTTTTAGGTTATTTTCCTTTTTATAAACTGGTCATAACTACTGGATATAGTGACCAGTTAATTTCCAAACCATGTATATTTTGTAATATTGTTTATTTTAGTTGGAAATAAATTCAATATTCATTATTAATTTTTTTGTGTTATAGCTTTGTTTTATAACTTTGTCTTGACTTCTGTTTTGGGTTTTATTTTGAGTTTTTTTATGTTGGTTTCCTGTTCTTTTTCTCTTTACAGCGATGAAATTCCCTTCTTCTACGCTTCGGCTGCTTTCTTCCGTCAGCACTTCATAGGTGTTCTGTAGCTTAACGGGGGGTTGCTGAAAAAAGGATGTGTGTCGGATTAGGTGAATTAGCAGCGACCGCATTTTTAACACCTTATTTTCCTCTTCTAGGCATCTCAAACTATTAATCATATTTGTTGTTTCTTCCTTGAGGATGGTGCAGAGTTCACATGGGCGACGGAGCATTGCTATTTCCTCTTGAAGGGTTTTAATCTTCTCTAACGCGGAATCCAAATAATAATAGTAAATAGGACCTAAAAGTCTAGTTGCTTATTAAAGATATACAAGTAGGTTAATACATTAAATACTGAAGTATAATTAAATAGTAAAATTAAACTGACCAGAAATTTAATAACTTGGCATGTTCTAATCACGTAGAATGTGCGGGGAAACGGGCGAGAAAAAGAAATTAATGATGGTTCAGATATGGAAGATGCCGGGTTTGGTCGGTCCTGACTGGAAATTAATGTTTTAATTTGATAGAGGCCGTGAGGGAAATTCTTCTGGATTAAATTACGCCGTTTCCGCCGCGTTAGAACCGCGCGAGTTGGACCGAGGGTTTTGGCGGCGTGAGTGCTAGTTGACGGTTCCCTACAAATCACAACTAGCTTTGATCAGCTCTAAATTAATGTACCATAAGGGTAAATATAGTTTTAACATAATTGTAATTAACTGGTTGGCTGCGATCCCCTCGTGCCCTCAATTACCAAAACTCTACATTTTAGATTGGCTACATGAGTCCTACCTAAAGGGCTTACTCCCCCCCCCTCTGGTTACTTTAGCCTAGGCGAAACATATTAATTAATCTAGGTTAATGGCTTAAACTAAGAGGCTACTTATCTGGCCAGCGGCCGTTGGTGGCGTCCTGTCCGGCGTCTACAACACACTGCCCCTACCTGCTTCCGTCCGGCTCCCCGACCCGACCCGAGCGCATGCGCAAGCGATGGTTGAACTCTTCGCCGCGCGTGGCTGTCCACCACAATCTCCCCCCTAAAGTTTTTTTGTTTTTTTTATTTTATTTTATTTTTTTGTTGGGGTGTGAGGAAGGTGTAGGGTTCAGCTTAGGCGCGGTTCAAATCCCGGGGTGGCCCGAACGGGTGATTGAAGAGTTCACCGCTCCTCGAGCAGGGAGGTCGCTGCCTCCAAGGCTGAGGGTGGTGCTCTATATTTGAAATCAATTCAGCGGGTATGTGTTGTGAGTCGTCTAAAAGTTGGTTGGTTGAAGCAGTGGTCGGTGCTTTGATTTTTTTTTTTTTTTTTTTTTCTGGAAGGTAAGGTGTGTCGGCTCGCGCGGCAAAACAACTACCATGAATACTATGAATTAAATAATGGAAAAATGTGAAAAGACATTGACCAAAAGGGTATTTAACTACTTATACTAAAAATTAATCTTAACTACTATGATGGAACTAAAATTAAATCTGAAGTGGTGTGGGAGTGTGTCAGTGAAATGGTGTATATAATAGGATGGATCCGATTGGTATCACATCTTTCACCTGCTCTGAACAATGCAGTGTGGCCTCGCCGCTCTTTGGTCGGCTGGTACTTGAATAGAGGGAGTGATTGCCATATGTAATCGGCTAGCCATAATAGTGGCTAAGTGCACTACATAATAGTGACTAAGATAGGTGCAGCTACTCCTGGTGTGGCAACACATGCCTCAAGGAAGTTGAATGCGCCACTACCCGCCATAGTTGGAGGTCATATGTGGCAATCCATGCCGAAATGCAAAGAAGATGACAATGTGTTTCACAATAGAAGAGTGGTATATAGACCAATAGTGGTCGGACAGCCCCTTTCAATCCAGGGCTCAGCCGATGGACGATAAGATAGCTAAAGGGCGGGCAGTTGTTGTTTACAGATGGCGTGGCTGGAATTGACTTCCTTGAATTGGTTGGACAAGTTGACTTACACGTTGTTATTAATTCGCATGTCGCTGACACATGTCTTTATTGGACGCAAAATCCCCCCCCCCGCGACTATCTTAAATGGTAAGGTAATCCCAATTGTTTGATAATTTGAGAGAAAAAAGATTGATTTGATTAAGGTTTAAACGGCGTTAAATTAATTATGGTTGCATAAAGGATGGTGGATTACAGCAAAATATTAATGTAATAAAGGTTAAAAAATAATATAAAAAGAAAATTAAATCTAAAAGGCTTTCTCTTAATTACAATAATTAAAATTAGTAAACCTAGTCTTATTGTTTGACACACGTTACACTTCCCTTAAATCTTTGCTTATTAAATATATTGAAACATAAATACTTGAGAGAAACACTGCTTTGTCTGTACGTAAGTCGGTCGTTAGTGAACGTGATGGGAGAACTGTTCTTGAAGTAGTTGGTATTACGTCAGTTTGTGTGTGAGGTTGGTAATATGTGAATTGTTGCTCTAAGGGCATTTGGTGTTGCCACCTTCTCGCCTAGTTATAAGGCGGATATGGTACCTCCCCTGGTATTATTACAAATACCTCAGGTGATTTGAATAAATGACCCCTCTTTAAGCTGTTGATAAGTGGAGGTGGTAGGATAAAAGGTTAATTATTAAATTTAAAATTTGGTTATGTGAAAAAGTTGAAGTAAAGTAATTGATTGTGGCTTGATCCAATTTCCCATTGTCGTGTATTGTTGTAACGTCCGTCTGTCTGTTGTCCTCGGTCTCGCAGCCGACCCGATATAACAATGGAACGCGATAAGCCTGTCCCTTCGTAGACCTTTTCCGCTCTATCGCTTCCAAGAATAATCGTTTGAATTGGGTGTGGCCTATTCTTATATTGACCGCGCTCCCAAATACTATACTAGGATTTAATCTTACAGCTATACTAAACTATATGCCAACACCCTGAATAGATATATTTAATAAAATGTTTAATAATAGAAAATTCAATTCTTACAACTAATTTTGTACATTGTCAATTCTGACATGTTTGCTCTGCTCCTGATCATTGTCCCTAATACATTGCTTTAAATAATTTTGCTTCTTCTACTTGACTTTATTATATTCATTAATCTAATCTGCCCGTATCCCTAGCTCGTTGTTGGCATCCTTAAGTACTAATAGATAAGAAAAGAAGATAGAATAGGATAGAGATAGTTATGTGTAAGTGTGGTAACGGACGTTGTGCTATTGTGTGTGGGTGATGTGTGTGTGCATGTGTGTGTGTCTGGGCGATACACTGCGGCTATCCTGAGGCGTGTCGACTCACCTCACGATGGCTTAACCGCCAGCTGTGTGCCGGGCAAGCAGCATAAACAAAAGTGAATTACGGAAAAAAGGACACAAAAAAGGTTTTACAGCTTTTGTTTATACTGAAATTAAGGAACTTATTAAATGATTTCTCTAAACTAATTGATAAAAAAAATTAAAACTTGCCACGGTCACAGCGGCTTAGCAGCGTTCTCCATAATAACGATATAGAAGACGGTTAAAAAAGGATCGGCGCCTCACGTCAACAGGACGTCGGGCAATTTGTAGGGGAGTCCTCGTAAAGAAACCCCTTAGACTCAAATGCCCAACCCCGCGGTCACTAGAGGTGTCGCTCGGAAGATAATTTAAACGTGGGAAGACGTGTAGATAGAATGAAGAATAATAAGGGAAGATAGAACTTAAGAACTACACTAACCTAGACTAGGGACCGTCGCATAGCACTCACACGACCATATCAAAACTGGGGCTGAAAAAACTGTTTTAATTGAGAAACATGCGCTGACGTAACAAACTTCCCCGTTGACGGCTTTACTAACTGCACGGTGACAGGTGTGGTGAATCGGGTTATCACACACGGGTTGGACCATTGTGGCATAAGTTTATAATTGACGCTATCGGCCGCTTTGGATTGGGGATGTAGTCTGTACATAACCCAATCACCCGGTTTGAAAGTATGGGGTTTCCTATCCCTATTATAGTACGCCTCGCGCTTTTGTCTTGCGCGACGTAGGGCGTCTAACGCTTGTCTCCAGCGCTGTTCTGTTGGAATCTGTGGGGCCGAGGGAACTAGCTCGTCGAGCCTCCACGCTAAATGAAGCGGGTGTTTTATCTCCCTACCCAGGAACAAGCTAGCAGGCGTTGCGCTGGGGTGGAACGGAGACGTGAAAACGTGGCGAATACCGAAGTCCATGCACATTTCCGCCATTATCCGGGATTTAAAACTTGGTCCATTGTCTGATACGATGCTCTCCGGGAACCCGTAGTGTGAAAATATGTGTTTGGTCAATAACTTTACTGTGGTTGAAGCTGTCTGGTTTCTAGCGGGTAAGAGAAAGATGAATTTGGAAAACGCGTCGACCACCGATGGTAGATACGAATTCCCCGCCTTAGATATGGGTAATTTTCCCACATAATCAATAAAAATTTTCTGAAAACGTCGGGTCACTACTTCGGACGCCATTATTCCCACCTTGGTGTTAGGAGCCTGCTTTGATCACTGACACTGCACACAAGATTTAACTTTGTCCACTATGATTTTATTTAAATCTGGTGCCCAAATAAAATTATTAATTTTACCCAAGGTTTTACGGATCCCTAAATGAACAGAGGTTGGAGCTAAATGGTAGTATTGAAAAATCATGTCGGTTAACTTGGCGGGCAGGACAGTAGGGTGATTTGCCTTCGGTTTTCACTTTCGAAGGCAACCATGTTAAACGCCCATAAGGAAAAAACGTTGTGCGCCGGCAGGTCGGCCGCCTGCCTTCAA
Organism: Stictocephala bisonia; assembly: GCA_035578905.1. Classification (NCBI taxonomy): domain Eukaryota; kingdom Metazoa; phylum Arthropoda; class Insecta; order Hemiptera; family Membracidae; genus Stictocephala; species Stictocephala bisonia. The sequence continues at coordinate 9,079,338 of JAQJVL010000005.1, forward strand.
AGTCGCATATCGAAGGCAGGCATGTTATTCTCCCATAAGGAAAAAACGTCGGTAGCTCTGCCTCCTTTATTGAGTATACCGTAGACTCGGCCCGCCGATCATGACATTCACCGCAGTTTGTGCCGTGACAGTCGGTGCCAGTCGGCCCGTTAACCTCAAGACCGGTTCGTTGCGACTTCCATACCGGCTATTACATTTCGGTATTACAAGACGGCGAGGCCATGGCCGCCTGACCCGGTTTTGTCAGATGAAAACGAGAGGAGGTCATCTGGTGCAGTCTGGACTGTCTGCTGTTAATTGCAACGGAGTATGTTAAGGTCTACAAGGTACTTGGTACCCACCGCATGTAAGTACAACCAGTATATATAAGAAATTGAGTCTTAAAGTAAAACCACAGTCATGGCTGAACTCGTAGTCAAGTTTTCAGTGAGAACAGACAGACAAACACAATATCTACTTCGCCAGCTTAGGACCATAAGCAAGGACTTCAAGGTGTGGGACTTTGAGGAGGAAATGAAGCCACCAAACTCCCCGGGTAAGTAAAAAACAACAGTATTAAATTCAGTAGCATGTATTAGACCTAACCTACCTATAAATTACAATACTGGGGCTATTCCCCTTCATCCCTGTATACTTCAACTTAAACGATCCATCAGCCATCTCACCAAGTTCTCCCTCCGTCAAGTTGTCATTGAATCGTTTTGGTAAAAAAACGACTCTCTCCTCCTTATTCCACCTTTAAAGTAAGCAACACGGACGGGCCGAATTTTGTCTTGACTCGCTTGGCTGACACGACGGCATAGTCATGGTTAAGCTTCAGATCCTTGACATCAATTTTCGGAGCATAAACAGGCTCCGCCAAAGTGGATAACTTGTTAGAAAGACTCATGTTTCTGTAACAACAAGAACAGTATACAGTCAGACCAGCTACCATACTTGTACCCTACAAGTACATAAGCTAACAGAGACAGTCAACAACAATACATGTAGTCACATAGTTTAAGTATCAGGTGTAAATTGCAGTCAGGCGTAACTAAACATGCCAGGTTGTTAAAAAAACAATGCATGCGTTAACTAAGCTAGTGTACAAATTACTAGAAGCATTTCACGTCCAATCTCGAGTTCAGACACACCTTATAAGTGACTTAATAACCCTTAGGTACACTTCTGCAAACATCAACAACACCATATAACCGTTGAAAAAATCCAGCAATTAATATAAAGCGAACATAGTCAAAAAGTTTACTCAGGCTATTTTACCCAAAGCCGACAACAGAAATCACATGTCAGAACGAAACACAACCCCAACTAAACCTGAAGTTTTTACTAATCTAAACACGATCAGCATAATCATTAACGTAGCAACAAAAAAAAAAATGTTACTAAAGTAGACGTAAGTGACTATTAACTAAGTACAAATTTATTACATTAAAGACGCCTGACAAGCTTAATGCTAGGTAACTAATATCCCATTCATGTGTCTGACATTTCCGCTCCACGCTAACAAAGCAGTTGTTTTATCCACAACCAACATTCGCAATATACCAAGCATTAGGTGTATAGAGAAAGTAATACAACTATAGCCAAGCATTAGCGTACATATCATGAATATAGTGTGGTAACCAATGCAGTCTGTACATACGACAAACTCAAGCCTACCTACAAAGCAATCAAATGTAAGTTAAAAACCTCGACACTATGCTCAACTAAAGTATTTACTAAATACAAGTAAAATGTTAGCAAGGTGTCACAAATGCAATTAAATGTAATCAACGACGCTCACGTCAGCCAGTAATCACACCTCAATGTCATCAAATTAACTAAAGGAATACTATAACAGTACACGTATGTACACCAGATACATTCCAACCCCCAATAAAGTCCTACACACTGTGACAACAGCCTTCCAGCCCAAACCTCCTTCACTAATACCGTTGTGCAATATGTTACAGCTGGATACATGGCGCAGGCGCTTGCCCCAGTCAAAATCTACCTGGAGGAGCTACCATTCTTCCCAGATAACGAAGAAACGGAGGCATCAACAAGCCGACCTTCGGCCAAAATAAAACCTATGCAAAAATAAAAAAAATTAAAAAAAACCTCAAAAACAGTTTTAACCTTCACCTTCACCCAATATTCCCTACCAACCAAACCATATACCGTTCAACTAATAATAGAGGAGTTGGACATTGAATTAAGAAATTACACCAATAAGCTCCCCTGTTAAACAAGGTTTACTTGTAACGTAAATTGATCAATCAAAAGTGAAACAATATCTTAAACTATAATAGTTAAATAATAAGTCAATTTACAATTCGTTTACTCAACTTAAAT
>JAQJVL010000006.1:0-165240 GCA_035578905.1 Stictocephala bisonia
ATTTTAGGTTATTAATTTTACAATATAATAGATTGCAAGAACTATGTAATTGATAAAATGTTCAATGTTTTACTTTATGTAAATAATACTAAGTATAAAATAACATTTCAAAACGATTTTTAGAAATTTACCCTGTCAACAACGATGGACTGGAGACAAGGTGTTCCGGAGAGCCATGAGTCCCGATCGTGCCAAAGTTGCAGGGCGAAAGCTCTCAGCTGGGCCCAAGCTGGCTGCTGGCCAACCCTCAGTGGGCCCCCAACTACCTCACCAGCCACACAGTCAGGTTGCGCTGCCAGGCGACAGCAGAAATGACCAAAGAGCGGCAATTGGTGACTGCGCACCTCTGGTAACAAACAAGACCTTAAAGTTGAGAAAACTTCTAATATATTTACTAGTTTGACTCTTGGTATTAACTGTATAACAAGAGGGTATGGCAAGTAGTCTGTCGGCACAGTGCTTTAAACCAGCTACTTGGGGACAAAGTGTTGTGGAGATTGCAAGTGATAGGTTATATACTCATTGTAAGTAAATTAAGAACGTTTGAGATAATTCGGTGCCAAAACCATAATTTTTCTTTTATACTAAATGTTATAAGTTTTTGGGGGCCAAGAATATTTAATCTAATTCCTGAAAATATAAAACTGTCATAATAAAAAAACTTTTCTTAAAAATGCTAAAAGACTGGCAGTTAAGTTTTGAAAATATTGATTTCCTTTTAAAAAAGCAAATCTAAATTATTTAACCCTAGATGGCGAATACTAGATCCATTATGAACTCCCAACTGCAAAGTGCTACTTTTCAGCGCTTCACAGGCTTTTTTTGTAAAAACCATAAAAAATACTAAATATGCTCTAAATGTCTATTTTATCATTTTGTTTTTCTTCTCAAGAACTGTACTTCCACATACTACATCAAAACATAAAAAAAGAGTATTAAATAATTATTGTCTAGAAGAATGAAAAATTTTTAAAATTTTGTATGTTTATTATAACCCTCCTTAGGAGCATGAAAAAATGTGCCAAGTTACAGTATGATCATTGTAGGTGTAATCAAATAGTACATGTAAAAATTATAAAAAATTACCACTGAATAGACAAGAAAACGTTGTTTAGGAAAAATAAGTCATATTGCACCCATATACTAAGTTTTATATTTTTAGTTTGTTGTGGGAAATAAAAATGTTATCACGGAAACGAAAAATTCTGTGAAAAATTATATAACAATCCATAAATAAGGAGTATGTATAATTTTTTGCTATATGTACTTTATTAGTACAATCTATTAGCTACAAGAAAATGTAAAATATATGAATATATTCCAAAAAGTATAACATTTATAACACCAAAAGTCAGTATGCGCAAATTGTGTAAACGGCTCTTTAAAAGTTGTGCATATTGAATCATAGTAAAAAATATTTAAAACTTTTTAGGATTTTTCTGAGAACAAAAACTGATAAAACAGATATTTCTGAATAGTAATATAAAAAAATAATATTCATGACAAAAATAAAGTTTTGACGTAGGATAACATACTAGGTTATATTGCTGTCAATTAATAAAATAAAAGTGTCATTTTGAGTGAACACAAATACATATTTTTTTTTTCAAAATCTTAGATTATTATGAGAATGCTAAACTAATATCATATTTTTACAAGTCTTATTTTATCAAATTGGATAAAAAATAAATGTTTAGGCTAGTACCTACATAAATATATACATGTTGTAAAATTAAAATTCACTAAAAAATTAAATATTTTACTCACTCTTAGTTCTCCAGCCTGTTTTTAGCCCTATATTGCATTATTTGTGTGTAGGATTGTTATTATTATGATTTGTTGAATTGAAGTGTTAGTGCTTTTATATAAATATAATGTAATGTTGATTAGTGGTAGGACTTGTTGAACAATGCCTAAAACTTATTTCCTTTTATGCAATATCACTTCCACTAAAATATATTATATATGAACTAAAATACACTATTCACTACACTGTACTTTCATTTCATTTAAATTCACTACACTTATTATGGTAAATACGAACGGTCAAGAGAACATTGTGTATAAACAAAGATGGCTAAATGTAAACTGACGGCCGCACTTCTACATCGTCGAATACTGGCTTTTGAAAGAACACGCAAACAAGGGTATACAAACACATTTTTGGTAAAACAACCAAAGCATCTACAACATTGCAATTTGTTTCGTTGGCTAGAGTATTTCATTCACTGCAGACTGACAGTTTGTACACCTGTTTCCGACTATTGGTTATTGTACAGTTATGCGACAAACATGGGCCATTTTTCCCACTACCGACCCCTCACTGGGCGGGAATTGAGCGGGAATTTCAAATTGCACATTTTAATTTTATTCCTGTTTATAAAATTGTATAACAAAATTATTAAAAATATGAAATGTACAGAACAGAACATTCTGCGTCGATTGGTACCAAGTTTGTAGCGCTTCCTTTATGATAAACATGTTTTATTGAGTTTTATAAAAGAGCATGTGGCGTGCCTAATTCCGCGATTGCATATACGTTTGAAAATAGCACGTGAAGCGCCAGGATTCTCGCGATCTAGGGTTAATCAGCAGAGGAAGGCCTAATTTTAGATTTGTAAATTATTGACCATTATTAAAACATGATATTTTATAATAGGTTAAGAACAACATAGATAATTTCCTCTATAATTTTGTTGTTTTGTATTTTATTTGAGTAGGAGAAAAATGTTATAACTTTTAGATTATATTTCATTAATTTGTACTGTTTGTGCACAATTTTGAATTTAAAGTAAATATTGAAACCTCTACACAGGCATTGCCGTTCAATGGATGTTTTTTAGTTCTTTCCCTAGTTACAACCAAATTTTCAAGTGAATTAGTATTATCCTAAATAATTTCTTACTCAAAACATCCTGAAACTGGACTAAATACAATGGTTCATATATCATCCCCAAGTTCATTTGTCATAAATAAGTTAGTTATTTATTAAATATAACATTCTTTTGACCATAATGTGTAAAACCTAGATTCTCCAGTATGTTTTGACGATCATCTTCTTAGAGAACAAATTTATGGCATCAAAGTCTTATGTCTGACATGTAATTTACCTATAAATCCTTTTAGAGCCAAGAGTCGCTGTGAAGGACGTGCATTACTAGTGTGAAAAGTGCTGTTGTGGCTGTGAGACGCTTCGTATTTCTAATATGCCATCGCTATGTTTTATTTTTATTCAATAGCCACCAGAGTAATACTAGTCAAATCTACGATAATCGCTGTTTTCGGTTTTGTTATTGCTTATTCGCACAGATAATTTATTTATTTATACAGCATCTGGCACGCCTTAACACGCACACAAGTGCAAAGGCAGAACATTTGTCATTAAAAACTAATTTAAAACTAACATTACATACATAGTCATAATATGATAAATGAGCCATCAGTTATCACAAAGCCTGCTCTCACTTGTCATTAGGTAATAAAACTACGAGTTCATAAGAAAAGGAAAATAACAATTATGTGGTCATCGGTGAGAAAGATAGAAATAGCAGCAATGTTATTAAGCCAGTCTAAAGTTCATTGTAACGTCGCTTTGTGAGTGAAGTAAGAGGGATGCGTAGCAGTGGAGGGTTGAGCCGTACACATTCATTACAATGCTTTGACCTTTCGACCAGACAAGTGACACTGGCAGTCTAGTCTTGGCCGCTCAAGCTTTCGTCGTCCCGTTCCAGCAGTGCAGTGTGCTACTAATTTTTTGTGTCGTATTGTGTTCGTTGACTATGGTGAAGAATCGAAGGGGCGTGGCGGGATTGTGGCAGCAGAGGGAGAATCGTCACCAAGATCACAAGAATACAAACTGATGAGTCGCCGGAGCATTCTAATTGTAAAGTGTGGCTGGAAGAGGGCACTCAACTCTGAACCTTCCTGTTCTATTTAGAAAAGCAAGGTACTGTGTTGTCACTTTTATTAATTCAAAAACAATTTTCAAGTATTTCTGTGCTTCATACAGTTTGAATGGCCTGGCACTTTTCACAATGAATTAAATGGCACTAAAAGGGTTAAAATTCACAGTAAGTAATGTGACAGTTGTTGTTTTTACCTGGGCTCTCCAGTTTGAGGTCATAAGTGTGAATGTTGTCATGTACATCGTCCAGAGTCAGTCGAGCTGACGCCATCAGCTCGAAGTGAGGACCTCTGTCAACATAAACAAATTACTTATCATACATTACATTTTTACAAGCCCTTTTATTGTATCATAAAAAATATAACATCAACAGGTGCATATTCTTAATAATCCTTCAGATATTTGATTGTTGTATAAGGATCTTAAGTATTTATATACATTATATAAATCCTTTACAAATGCCTTTATAGCTTCTATTGTGTGGTATTAAAACTTAATCACCTTTATTGTATATTATATTAACAGCATGTAGTTGATACTACATGTTATAAGGATAATACATGCAAAATATATGGCAAAATACAAATATTAATATTATGAAGAATGTAAAGTATTTTCTGAACAAATCTTTTACGTCTCTCAAAAATAGGTATGGAAACCACCTAAATAGTTAATTAAATTTCAATTTTCCTCAAATATAAAACAATGAAGTATTCTTTCTAAGAAACCATCTAAATTAAAACAACTAAACATTGTTTTCAACTATTGATGGTAATCTGTCTTTCCTGGATTCAGGAGCATATGATTAGCAGCAGCCCACTTGACAGCAGGTTTAGCTGTTGACTGCTAGGCTAAGTGATCTTCAGTTCCCAAAATAAAATGTGAAATTTATTCTCAAGGTTCTTCTGTCCAATGACATGTTGATGACTGATGAGATTGATAAAAAATACCTATCTTCAAGCATTTCAAAGTCTTTATGTTTTTTCACGGATGACACCTCAATGACACTGTCCAGTCTTTCATTGCAGACACTTGAACTAGCTTCATTTTTGGAATAAACTCTTTCAGTTATTTCACAATAACTTACTAAAAACTAACACAGAAAAAACTCAGCAGCATTTTTTTATTTCAAATAGATCTTCCTTACTATGCATCCTTTAAGATCAAACTTTAATCCACCCAACTTATCAAATTTAACAAAAATATGAAAGAAATATTTTATTTATAATTTGCTGACATCAGAGATGTTTGGTAAAATAATTTTGCCTGTAACAAGTGTCAATATTCATATGCAACTTACATCTTCCCTGAGTTGAGTTCATCACGCAAAGACGCTGCAAGTTTCTTGCCAACCGTACGACTGATAGAGCTGTGAATAGTTTTCTTGATCTTGCGAGGAGTAGATGCAATACTCATATCGTCCTGCAGGATGTGACTATACACTTCCAACTGGAATGTGAAATCCGCAGGAATCTGGTTACTAGAAAACACCAATATTACTTCAATTTAAGTTAAAATACTTCAAAACAATTTAGAATTATTATTTTTATATGTTTATGTAACCTACAAAAATTAATATTCTTATCCCTATTTCTGCAATCTACAATTAAATAGCTTTAGCATATTTAATCATATATATAACACCAAAACAAGTTTACAAAAAATGTACGGACAATTTTGAGTTGTGGTCTATTTATGAACATTTACCAAAATTATAAAACTTGAAATAAAATTAATTGTTCCAAGGCTCAAAAGAAAAAGGAAAACTACAAAGAAAAACAACAAAAGAGAATGATAATATCTATAAAAATGTGTAGAAACCTAAAAAAAAAAAAAATATATACACATTTACTTAACATAATATGGCAAATTAAAGAACTTATTTTGACATTCTTTACAGCTCTAGTAATATAACAGAATAAATAACACATAACATGAACATCTAAACTAAACATGTAAATAAATACCACTTGAGCGAGGCAGAAGATAGCAAACCTGCGATACTATCTTCGGAGACTAAAATTCTGGCGTTAGCCCATTTGGAAAAGGACAAACAAATTTTAAAAAATTGTTCTAGTTACTAATTCCACCAAAGCCTGCTGACTAGGTTTGGGAGGCTCTTAATGGGAAAACAAGAGCACAAATCCCTGAGAACCCTGTTCTTTTTTAAGAGACTTAGATAACAGAAAAAAGAATATTAAATTAAAATCTAAATTCATTCTCTGAGCTGTTCATCTCGCTACAAAAATGGCCTTCCTGATCTTCAATTAAAAGAGTTACTGGACAAACAAACTGGTGGAGAAAATAAAAGTGTGTGGAGTTCACCTTGGAATTGCTTACAAATATTTTGAACCACCCTTTAAGTTATACCACCACCTAGAATTCAATGTTAAAATTCTAGGTGGTGGTATAATTTTCATCTTTTAATTTAAGGATTATTTTCATCTTTTCCATGAAAATAAATGTTTATTTATTATATTAAGCTTGGTTATGTAATACTTCCTATATTTCTTGAGAAGAAAACCAATATGTAACAATTAATATATTTAAATTTAATATTTTTGGTTAGTAAATTACAAAAATTAACATTTTGGGAATGATAATTGCCATACATTTAGGGTTAAAACTTATGGCAAATAAATTCTAATTTTGACTACAACTCTGAATTGATGAATAAAAGTGAACAGTTTAATATTTGCCATAGATTTTTATTAGGGCTACTTACAATATGAGGACATCAGGAAACGTAATATCAGTGAGTGAGCGATCAACAGGACAAAGGAGAGACGTGTCATAGACCTCAGTACCTACTCGAGCGAGGCAGAAGACAGCAAATCTGCGGTAGTCTCCTTTGTTTTTAAAGTGGTCCGTGTCCCTCCAGATTAGAGGCATGCGGAGATCTGACAGGCAGAGTCGTGCCTTGCACCCATTCCTGGGAATAAGACAAGAGTCAAATACCAGAGTATTCTCTCAAAGGATGCTTGGTTACAGAATAATAACAATAATAAAATAATGTTACAATGTGTTAGATTTGGTTCTAATATCCATTATACCAGGTAGTAATTCTTGACAAATCAACCTCCAACTTTCACCCTCAATATCAGAGTCAGATATCCTTCATTTGGTAGAACAAATGGTTTCCTGCCAGGCTGTATAATTGACATACCTTGGAAAGAATCAATTTAAAAATTCCATGAGTACATTTAAAGCAGTTATCATATAAAATATTTGTATTAGCTACTTTTAAACCATTTGTGTTTTTAAGGTGATTATGACAATGTTGCTTTACAATGGTAAATTAGAAGAAGGAACTAGGGCTGAACAAATAAATGAGATTGCTTTTAGTTGATTGTTGGAATGAGGAACTCCAATAATGACCTTTCATGCTCAATTATATGCGGTTAAAATAGAACCTTAAAAAATACTATTAATATATCATGAAAAATAATAATTACAATATGTTTTTTAAGGTTAAAATCCACCTTAAAAAACAACTATTAATATATTATGAAAAATAATAATTACCATATATTATTTTCAGTTTACAATCTGGAAGTCTATTTCTGATTGAAACATTTTTATAAAGCTCAATATTTTATAAAACTAAACTAAAAGCTAATTTACTAAATAGTGTTTCCAAACCTAAGACATTATGTTGAAAAAATTTAAAGATTAATGTAAAAAAATAAACTATTAATATTATGTTAATAATATAAACAAATAACATTAATCGTAATGCCTCTCATTACTGCTTCATTTTTTGAAATAATTCTTAATGAGCATATCACATGTTGGTATAGATAGGCCTACAATAAAAGTGAGTAACACACACACAAATTTACTTTAAGTATAAAATGTACAAATATTGTGGCGGTTGATTAAATGAAACTGGTTTTAAACTACGCTACTTTTCCACTATCACTTGTCACAGCCGAGGACTCTGCAGCCATAATGTGACTGAAATGATTTTATAACGTTCTTGATGCTTCAATAAATCTCTTTGAAGTTCTGGAAAGCTATTTCATATTGTAATTAATGCATAAAAGTAAACTCTTGGTATTGCATTTTACAAGTATTTCATACAGTTAAATTTTAAAATACAGTACAACCCAGATAGTTCAACACACGATACTTTGACACCCCTGCCATGGTGAAGTTAAGTTGCAACTTTATTATCTGAGGCAGATTTTGTATGGTTAAGCTCAGTGCATATTAACAAAATAAAGAATCAAAGTGAACAGTTTAACATTATCAATTTTTTGACATTAAAATATTGTATCTTGTAGGAACTGTACTATCCGTACTGTAACTCAGTAGGATTACAATGTTACACTAATAAACAGTTTATTAACTATTCATAGAGAAATTACAGTACAATTTACCTCTAAAAATAGTTTTTTCTGTTATGATTTCCATACATACCTTACACTTCAACACTGATAATTTGTTGCCCTTGTTTATATGATACAAAGTGTCGAACTATCAAAATTTTACTGTACTACTTTTCTAATATAAACAAAAAATCAACTCACCCCAAGGGTCGAGGAGGCAAATCACGCCGCCGCCTTTGCAGCTCTGCCATGTACGCAGACATGCGCTCATTGCTGGTCACCAGACTCTTGGCTGCCTCGAGTGTCTGCGCCTGGTGCCTGCAAGCCGCCAATAGCTTAGTTGTTCCCTCACGCATCTTGATCTCTAAGTCGATCTTTTGCTCCAGATCAAATTCCTAAAACAGTTAGATAATAATGACTCAAAGTTAACTGATTCACTAAATAATGCTATAACAGTTTGTATTTTTATTACTATCAAGCGTATAACCAATATATATTTTTTTATTAACTATTCTACGATGCTAGAAGAAACTATTTAGAAATTCTTCCCACTATCCTTGATTAATGCACTATTATTGAATGTATACAAAAGGACTTTAATTACGTATTCATATATGTTAAATAAGCAACAGTTGTTCATTTTGATAAGGGAGGCACTAAGGGGTACCTCTGTACACTTTGTATGCCAACTCTGTTTCTTACTATACTCGTGACACATTGATCTTCGAACTCGGCATGTGACTGTAAGTAATGAAATTTACAGTATCTCACTCACTGCACTTAAGTAGCAACCTATTTACAGTCTAAATACAAACACCCAATGACTTAGACTATTTTAAAAGTGTTTGTCATTTATTTTACTTAACAGCTGATGATATATTAAATAAATAAATTAGATCTCAATAAAAACTTTTAAAGGCAGAACCCTACCTACAGCCAGATGTGAATAAAAGCATGGTTAAAAACCTTCCTGGGAAAAAATACCTAACTTCCAAAAGTTTCATGATGACTGAATAAATGGTGTAATAATACATAAAGGACAGACAGAGACACAAAAATGCGTTCAGTTTTTTATATTGTAACATCAAACTCTCTATTCCAAACATTAAGAAAGATTTATAATCTTCCAAGTATTATTAACATCATTACTGTAGTTAAATTTAAAAAAAAATGTTAAAATTTCTTGTACATCATTATTTACATTTTAACAGCTGTTACTTTTTGACTGATTGAAATCTTTTTTATTTTTATTTATTTATTTATTCATAAGACGCCGATCGTCAAGATATGGGCGAATATGGATTTCGAATGATTGTGATGAGTGTAGATAAGCGAATATAGTCATTGTTACAAACTAAGGCCGACTATTCCTTAGAAAGTGTCATTAATTAATAGCCCAATGACAAATGAACAGCCGGTGATTATCAGCTGATCCTTCTCAAAATGTATTGACTCTGATTGGGATCGAACTGAGAACCTTTAGCACATGAAGCTGGGATTGAACCAACTACGCTACTGACCAATTATATCTCTCTCCATATTATACATATGGTTGAAAAACATCCTTTGAGGGCTTCCCGTTCCCTTCAGAGTGAAAATATTGAAACAATGAAGACCTTATTGTAGGGCTACAGTTAGGGGCTAGTGACTCTGAAATATTTTATTAACTATCTTTTCTTTGTTTTATTTGTGTGTCTGTCTCCAGTTTACCACTTTATATCAGGTATGCTGGCTCTTGTTTCCTTTTTTACTATGCCTTATAAAAAACCAACGAAATATATAAAAAATGAGCAACCAGAATGCACAGATATTAGACAGTGAAAGTTAAAACGCTGCTGGACAGTGAATAGGACTGACAAGAGCAAGAGAGCGAGGAGGTGTCACTTTGCATGTTGATGTAAATTAAACAGGTCGAGTCTGTTAACATTACCTCTTAACACTCTTAACACACTGACTACAAGCATGAATATGTATCTAAAACACACCTCTTTAAATGTGCCATATTTTTATTTAACACCATATTTTTATGGATAAATACTAATATGATTCGCAATTCACAATCAGAGCAAGCAGTTATCTCAGTTCATATTTTGCTGTATACAGTTTATAAATGAAATCATAATTGTTAGAAGTAATTCGATTCTCTCCACCTTATAACAAGAGAATCTCCACTTTATAGATCGACTGAATGATGTTTTGTCTTGGTAAGTTTAGTGCATTATAAATCACTAGCATCCTACATTAGGAATATCTAATATTCCACTGACTCGGGCACAATTGCCCTACTTAGCGCTCTCTAAACGTAGACTAATTAATTTTTCTAGACTATAAAAACTTTGTTATCTAGGAGATTGCAATCAGAATATTTTAAAATGAACTGGAAGACTCCAATAACCTGGTTATAGGGCATGGACAAATCCCGTGAAATAAATTTCTTGAAGACTTATTTCCTCTAAATCTGCTCACTATATTTCAAGATTATTAGAAACTAAACATAAAAGGGCGGGTACTGTGCTATATACTTATGGCAATATTGTTATATTCTAGTTGAGCTTTTATATTGATGTAATTGATTAGAGGGAACCAGGGGGAGGAGGATGAACAAGTGAAGAGAATACCCCGTAGCGAGGCGTGGGCAGTCGACTAGTTTATCTATAAATATAAATGCCAAATAATACTATTGACTGACTGATCACAGTTTCTCAAAAACTATATGGATTTGGACCGGCTTAAATATTATTTATAGCTTGATGCATACTAAGGATTTAAAAATATTTTCTCTCTAAGAGCAAAAATAATGTAAACAATAAATTTCACATAACTAGCCAATTAGACCCTTTGTTACCATTCATCGTCTGATTGACAGAGCTTAAGACCGTGCAACTCCACATAAGAGGTTATTTTTTAAATATGCAAGTTTGAAATATGAAAAATAACAAAATTACAGGAGCGAGGTGACAAAAGCATAGCGAGTAATGGGGTTGGCTTGCGAAGCTTGCAGGAGTGTCACCTAGTCTAATATAAAACTATTTGCTAACATACTTATTATATTTTATTAACTGAAAGTAGACCTCCTTTTACATATAAAGCAGAGTCCCACATTGTTCAATATTGTGACCATGGCTATTTTTTGCAATGTATAAGATTTCTCATAAGTAGCACAGTAAATTCTTGCAATTCTTTAACTGTGTTTATTTGTGTGTAGATAACGCATATCTAATGATAATTGAGTCAGCTGTGGTTGACCTTGAAATGAAAGCATTGGTATTAAGTAGCACAGTAAATTCTTGCAATTCTTAAACTTTGTCTGTAGATAACGCCTATCTAATGATAATTGAGTCAGCTGTGGTTGACCTTGAAATGAAAGCATTGGTAAATGTAAAAATAAATGAATCTAGATACCAGTATATGCAGTACATTTATTAGGCATTTATTTAACAAGTGAATATAAACTTATAGGTCTTATTTATAAAAACCTTATTTGGGCAACTATTTTAAAAGTTTTGATCTTGTAACAAAAAATAAATTAGTTCTATAATTTATGATCTTTATAGACTTTCAAAATTGTATTCCAAATACAATTTTAAAATGGTATACTTTGCATAAAACTAGTTAACAATCTTGTTTAGGATTATCTTGTACCAAACACTTCTTTTCTCAAATCAAAATTTGTTTAGAATATTTGTAATCAAAAACATGCTCGTAGACTAATTTTAAATCTTGATTGTTCAATTTTCAGTGCAGAGAAAATGTTGACAATTTAAACTATTTGTGTCTATTAGACTATTTTGTATTCCAAGAAAACTTCTCAATCATTACCTGGTGTATATTTATGCCTATAATACCAGAAATAGAGGTCAAATTTCTAAGATATCAAATTAACTTCCTTAAAAATTATGCTTTATCAGAATAGCAGGATTGTTTACATAGTGCCATAAAGAATAAAGCAACTATCGGAACAAAATATATTTTTTAGAAATCTCTATAAAAATTGTTAAATAAAATAAAAGTCTGGTACATCTTTGTCGAATATTTCGGCATATAGAAACAATCATTATCAAAGAGCAATAAACCACTTAATCTATAATAAACTTTCTTGGTCTAGCAAAAAATCACTGACTGTATTTCAAAATATGTCCTGAAAAAATATAGGCGTTTAATATTTAAATATGTCGGACATTTAAATTACTGTATATCCTTTAATGTCTGCTTCAAGACATTTTATAGGTTCCTATAAGTATTCAATTAGGTAAATTACTACGGTACATAAACCCAAAGAATTTGAAAAAAATTGTACGAGTATATTAGTAAACATACACAAAAGAAAGTTGTTTAGCATGACAATGATTACCCATGTTACACTGGACTTTGCCCACCATTGTCAAAATTGATCTTCACATTCAGTCTTATAATCAAGAAACCTTCACCTCAGTGCTATTTTTGGCATAAAATCTGTTTGTATTTGCCCTGACAAAATCCTTCCTCTTACAAACTCTTAATTACTTGTTATTTATTATTCATCAAAATAATACACATTATTCAGCAATAATTCTCATAGTTAATCAGATGCCTTCATCATGTATAAATAATCTAAATTTAAAAGTACTTTCTGACAAAACAAATGCTATACCTTGTAATATCATCAACGGAAACTAACAAGTTCGACAATTACTTTTCAGGAGACAATAATAAATTTGAGATCAAGGGTGGAGCTGGACAGTAAATTATCTGCTGTCATCATGGTCAAATCAAATCCTCTTTATTGCAGTAGACAGCTCTTGTATTGCAAACATCTAGAAATTATTTTAATATATTTTATATCATTCACACTACAAAATTCCCATTCAAACATGCAATTTTTGCATTCATTCATGCCTGCAAATTGTATCCACTCCCAGCAGTGGTGTCAATGTGTGGTTTCCCAGTTATTTGCCGAAAACTTGCCTATGTTATAAAATGCACATGAGGCTAAAAAGTCTTTTAGACGGTTTTTAAATGTCTTTGGCGTTAGGGCAGATTTTATTGAGATGGGCAGTCTGTTAATTAAATAAACACCTGCTTCAGATGGCAAATGTTCAAATTACTGTTCGGTGTTATAGTCCTGATATTATCCCTGCATATAGTGTTACGTTAATACATGTCTCGGCCTCTAATCAGAGCATGTTTATACATAAAAAACATTGTTATTTCAAGAATGTAGATGCAAGGGAAAGTTAAAATATTTAAATTTACAAAAAATATTTGCATGATGTTCTAATATCACTTTCCCTGATTATTCTAATTTGCTTTTTTTAGTGTCTGAACACTCTTAAGAACTGATAGTGTTGATAATATAATTAAAACATTGCATTAATATATCTGTGTTTTGAGGGGAATGGTCAACTGTGATTTTAAAAGTATGTATGACTGGAGATTTTAAAAGTATGTATTTTCAAGTGATATTGCATATTCTGTTGTCATGAGAAGAGGGGTTCTTCTAGGAAAGTTTACTTTCATTTGTGTTCTTGGCACAAGTAAAAGCCTTTTCAACAAATTTCAAACAATTAAAATTTTAAATACAGAAGAACCCTGAGAGTTTTCACTTGATAATTCTACACCGTCCATGGCAACGTGATACTGCAAAATTATTGTCTGTGGCAGGCTATGCACAGCTTAGTCCTGTGCAGATAAATGGAACATTAGAGTCAAAGTGTACAGCCGTAAGAAATTGCAAATTTTTTGGACATTAAGGTAATCTTACGTTAGTCATAAGTCATAATATTTTTACATTTTTATAATATTTTTACACTGACAACATAAATACAAAGTTGCATTGGAAAAGTCAAAACTAAATTATACTATACTACAATGTGAAAAGATACATAACAACAAATAAGATTAAAATGATCTGTTTTACTAAGAAACTCAGCTAATTGACTCAGTCACTCCCGCCAGCCAAAAATTCTCGGACACTGTAATAGGCGTTTTCTATTCAAATACTTTTCAGTTTGGTCCGGAATTTTTTATAGTCTGACAACAAATTGAGCTCATTCAGGATTATATTGAACAGTGATGCCGTTATAAATACAGTTGTTTTTCAAAAAAGGTTGTTCTGCGAGTTGGAATTATTAGATTGTTACTGTTGCTTAAAGAAAAAAAAAAAAAAAAAGAAAAAAAAACAATTTAAACTGCTCACAAATTTTGAAGTTTTTATTTTTAAAAAGCAGATGGTTTCACAGATGTACATTTGCGGAAAAGTTAGTAATTTGAAAGTACAGAAGATGTTTCTGCAAGATTTGAATTTACCCAATGAAAAAATAACTCTCATAGCTTTTTTCTGGAGTCTAAACAGATGCAATGTCCTTTGGCTCTCACAACCCCACACAGGCACTGCGTAAACCAAAAGTGGATACAGTAAGCCGTACCGTAGTAGGTGGAAAGGAGAACATCAGAACCTAAATAACCTGCAAATAGTCCTCAGGACAAAAATACCTGAGCTTATGCAATTTGAAACAAGTTCAGTGTGTAAATGGAATTTTAGATTTTTATCCAGAGTCACACCCAGGAATTTTACAGTTTTAGTCAAATTTATTTCCTTTTTACCTAAAAGAAAACTAGGTTCAGTTTGTAATTTCAATGCAGAATTGGAAATTTTGAAATTTAAATAGCAAGTTTTGAGCAAGTTATTGTCACACCAAATGGTTGACTCCGAAATGACCAACACTTGAAGGTAGATCGTTTATATATAAAACAAATAGGATCGGGTATGGAACGGAATGGATGGACCCTTAAGGCACCCAATCCAACATTGGGATGCCTTGTTGTGAAGATTAAGTCACTACACAAGTCTCAGAGGATGTGTGGATAAAAGAATATAATCTTCAATTCAAGCTAAAGCCATACATTACACGTAAAACATATTCAATTCAACGGATTCTAAAGGTAGATATACCTCATTTTCACTTTTCATCACTCAAATCTCTTATCTGTATTAAAAATCACATATAGGAGTAAAACTGCCTCTCCACTCATTACCTATTGTACAGATTTTTTTTAATGCAATACAGGAGTCAGATACTTTTTTTTATTTAAAGAAAATAAGTAGTAAGGTCATAATTATTATAATATGATAGGTGAAATAAAGAATAATCCATTCAACATTATAGTAAAACAAGGATAATCCATTCAACATTATAGTAAAACAAGGATAATCCATTCAACATTATAGTAAAACAAGGATAATCCATTCAACATTATAGTAAAACAAGGATAATCCATTCAACATTATAGTAAAACAAGGATAATCCATTCAACATTATAGTAAAACAAGGATAATCCATTCAACATTATAGTAAAACATGGATAATCCATTCAACATTATAGTAAAACAAGGATAATCCATTCAACATTATAGTAAAACAAGGATAATCCATTCAACATTATAGTAAAACAAGGATAATCCATTCAACATTATAGTAAAACAAGGATAATCCATTCAACATTATAGTAAAACAAGGATAATCCATTCAACATTATAGTAAAACAAGGATAATCCATTCAAAATTATAGTAAAACAGGTTCTAATGATGCAAACTTCTTAACTGATTTTCCAGCTGTATTCACATAAGAGAAAGACAGAAAAATGCTGAAAGGTGTCAGATGTTGTTTTATTCAATACAAAGTCAAACATGTGATCTATAAATTAATTGACTTTTAATCAAAAATATATTTTGATTTTAAAACAAGATTACAAATATCTAGAGAAATCATTTAACTGAGAGAGAATGATTGGGGTTGTTTTCCTTAAAATAAATATGTAAAATGTTCAATAATTTACATAGCTTAATTTGTGTTTATTTTATGACATGGAATAGTTTTTAAAAGCAGTAAAATTGAAAAAAAAGAGTGATCGTTTCAAACTTCTGTCAATTAAAGTTTGAAAATTGGATTTTATATGGGGAATCAAACTGTCATATTAATACCAGAAAAATTATAAAATTGAGAAATAATGTACTAAAAGCTTTCACTAGTAATCGATGATTTGAGTGTGTCATTTAACTTGCGGCATTCTATTCAAACATCTGAAACAGTTCGTGGAATCTATCCAGTGTTGTACCTGTGAATATTTACGCGTTCTGCAAGGGTTGAAGAAGAGCAGATGGAAGGTAAGGCTGCGGCAGAGGGGCATGTTGTCGATAGAGAGCGGTGGCAGACACTGACTTACAGAGGATTGCTGAGTGCTGCTGAGACGATTGCTGAGACAGCGGTGGCAGCAGCACATCACACCACCCAGCAGAGCTGTTCACTGCTGACACAGCGGAACACTTTCCAGTATGGCCTGCTTACCGCCACAAAAACAACCAAACTTGCAACACTAACTTGAGCTTGCTGTAAATTGACTGGCGATCAATAGAACAAAATTCAATCATCTGAGTTATGTGGCTATGGCAAAATTAACTTCAAATGACTATAAAATTTAGGCCAAAAGCTAGTTGCATTTTACATACGGTATACATTTTAGGTTGTAACATGACGGCAGAAACGTTAATTAAATATTTTAAGTTTGCTCTAGAAAAATTCACAACAATCTCTTCCAGTCAGATCCAGTCTGATCAAAACGAATTTTGAATGGAATTGATCAACTGACAAATTAAAATGGAAAATCTGCTTTTATTTCAAATACAGACTACTATTGCTCATCCATTAACTCATATTAATTAATTTACAAATTTATATCTACCCATATTATTACAATCAGTGATAATAATAAACACAAAAAATCATTTAATTAAATAAGTCTAATAAAACAGAATATTCAAATACACTAGAACCTTTAACGCCATTCAGCTTCAATGTCATAAAACATGTTTATACCTAACTCCCCACTTAGGGCCTTGGATACATTCAATACATGAGGTGATGATGTTTTCTGAAAAATATCCGCAAGAGTAGGTCTGTTCATTGTAACACTAGGGAAGCGTCTGGAGTACCTGCAACCTATTCCAGGTGTTACTTTTATAGCAGAGAACTTTATTTGGAAAAGTGATTGCGAACTGTACTGATCAACAAACCATCAGTATAAAAGCTCCAGATTTTAACATAATAAAGGAGTCCAATCACTGGACAACCTCAGCTTGGCTTTGATAGAGGAAAATATGATGTTAAAGAATATATTTTCAAGTGTAAGTGAAATAGAAAAACAAACTATAGTGACACGTATAGAACAAACATGAGTTACTCCAATATTGCCAGAGAGAGGCTAAGAAACAACAGAGTACCTAACACTGATGATCAGAGTTTGGAGAGGAGGAAAATGTTCTTTCCGCCAATATTGGTGAAGGTATATAAGATGATTGTTCTCAGAGATGATTTTCTTGTAGTAGATAAGCTTAATTACTAAAAAATATATACTTGATGGCGAAACACTGAAAAAACTTGGCCATCTCTGTCCCAAACACCTCTCCTGGACTAACAAAAATTCAATGTAACAAGACTTGGCCTAGATGATAAATGTTCTTGACCTAGTTCAGTTATTGAAATTATCTCCTTTTATTTTTTGTTCATTTTGATAGTTGTTGTAATGCATTTCTATATGCTGTACTTCAAATGTGATGTCATTTAAAATCATTGGAAAAACTGCTCTCAATATTAAATAATGAGAATATTTTTTTGTGTAATGATTATCAAAATAAAAAAAAATGTTGACTAGAAAAGCATTTACACGAACTAGGATTACTACACTGAAAAAAAAGAAAAGATTGTCATGACATTAATGCACAGCATATGTCAAGTGTATTTTAGACATCTGATTAGGGTACAATTATAAAAGGGCCAGTTTAAAAAGTGCGCAGGTAGTGCTGAAGATTTCAGTGATTTACAACCAATATAAGAAGGCACGACATATCATCTACCATGTGATGGAAACCAAATACCAAAACAGGCTCATCTATAGTAAACACATCACAACAAAGTTTATACAACTGTCGATTTCCAAGCGGAAATCACTGTAGTGTCTGCTATTTTCTACGCTTTTGCAACTCGGTAGGGCCAATTTCGAAGCCAAATGAATCAGTTGCGGAGTGGAGTTGTCCGAATTGCATCACCGGCTAAAATTCACAGCCCAGGCCAGCGTGTGACGAAATATGTACCTCCTGCCGCTTCTGCGTGCCGTTGTGTTACCCCTACCACCATACTTATAGATAAAGACCTAAACACGCTAGTCATAAACTATCGTTCATGATTGATTAATTGTTTCGGTTCTATTGATCACTTCACTGCCTATACCTCTACCGTCACCTAATAGATAAAAGAAATAAATACGCTAGTTCTTTATCTATACGTGTATGGGAGGGCGGGTGGGTCACTACCATTGTACGTGTATGGGTGGGCGGGTGGGTTATCATTGATTAATTGTTTCGGTTTTTTATCAATCACTATACCTCTACCGTCAACTGATAGATAAAGAACTAAATACGCTAGTCATATACTATTATTAATGATTGATTAATTGTTTTGGTTTCTATTGATCACTATACCTCTACCGTCATCCTAATAGATAAAGAATAAACACACTAGTCATGTATACACATATGGCCTACAGTGAATATAGCTGAAGAAAAAGAATATTGATTTTTAATATATTTTTATTTTAGAACTGTTTTAAGTATGCTAGTAGTATAACAACTGTTTGTTAATAGTAGTGTTAGTTATGGCTATTGTATGTATTTTTTAGAATAAGTAATCGAAACTCGGAAAGATTAAAAACTACGTTTGGATTTTTTAACCAATCAAACACTACCCATTTTCCGGATTATATTAAACGACGAGCAAATGTCCTGCAGATTTATATTGAAAGCAATGGTTAATTGAAGAGTACGAGAACGAGAAGCCAGAAAAAATGTGACTGACAAAGGACGAGGACAAAGCAGCAGGATGAGGCTGTGAACCGATAACGTGAGGCGCCTGGAGTGGTCTAAAACACGGTTCCACTCCTCTCAGCGGTTAGTCAAGGACATTGTCACCGGCAGTCAAATAAGTATGAGTGAATAACGAAAATCGGTCGAACCAACTTGAAAATACAAACTTAGTAAATTAATTTCAATAAAATTACTTTCCCATGGTCGTAACAAAAGACATGCACTAAAAAACTGGTCAGAAATAAGAACGTCATCCAAGGGATTACAATTCCACACGATTTAGGCAATTCACAAAAAAACTTTTAACAAATTCTACATAAATGCGTTTAATACTACATGCAATTTTTACAGAACAACGTGATATACAGTAAGGTGGGAAAATATGGAAACAATTTGATATTTTAAAAGCGAGGTGACGCAGACACATAAAATGTTGCACAACGCTGTATACACCAGTGTTACCAAGGTGACGCACACACATAAAATGTTGCACAAAGCTGTGTACACCAGTGTTACCAAGATTTCATTACACTTTTAATTGATTTTTATCTTTTAGGGCCGGTGCCATACAGGGTTATATTAAAGATACATTAAACACCGCAAACCGGATTTCAAAAGGTTCACTCTGTCCAGAGTTATGGACGTTTGAATAATAGGCTTTCTCCTGAATAAGCGTTCGCCTCCGTTGCCTGGATCTTTTCTGAAACACTCGGTAAATAATAATTCTATTGATACATGTGTGTTGTACTTCACAATTTAATACTATAAATGCATCACAACAATAACGTTTCGTTTAAAAATCGGGAGCTACATAGTTACAATGTGAAAATCACCTAATTAGAATTCCTGGAAACTATGCAATGATTAAAATGTATTATTCTTACTACCCCAAGAAGAAGAAAACCATACAAGTCAATAGTTACACAGCTAGACGATTTTAAGAAAACTGCAATTAGAAACCACGTTTTTAGCTACTACAGACGCCGAGAAGTCCCTACCCTCCGAAAGTTAAAAGTAAGTTTACGAACAGCGGGTTTGTTTGATGGTTGTATGCGAACACTGGCAAAAATTTTGAAAACTATCGGATTTAAATGGAAAAAGTTAGACAATAGAAAAGTTCTCATGGAGAAACCCTCAGTTGCTCTTGCTTGGTGCCGATATTTGCGAAAAATTCGGGAAATTGACTATAAAAAAGTTATTTTTCTGGATGAAACATGGATCAACGCCAACACTTCGAAAGACTCAGGATGGACAAATGACAGTGTAAAGTGTTCTGTAAATGCCCCTTTAGGAAAAGGAAAACGTTTAATAATTTGCCATGCAGGAGGCTTTAACGGCTGGATAAAGTCGCCACCTCTGATATTCCAGTCAAAAAAAACGGTCGAATATCACGAGGAAATGAATTCCGAAGTCTTTGAGGGTTGGTTTTTTGAGGTTCTCCTGAAGTCTATTCCAGCTGGTTCGACAATAGTAATGGACAACGCACCTTACCACTCTCAAGTAGCCAACAAAGCGCCAACATCTGGCTCACGAAAGTGTGAAATGGAGGAATGGCTGAAAACTCGCGGCATTTGATATTCACCAGACATGCGGAAGCCAGAACTATACAGTCTTGTAAAGCTGCATAAGGAACAAAGAAAATCTTACGTAATAGATAAAGAAGCCTGTAAGCGTGGGTTTAAAGTAATCAGACTGCCACCGTACCACTGTAATTACAATCCAATTGAGCTGGTTTGGTCAACTTTGAAGCGGTATGTAGCAGCAAGGAATACTACATTTAAATTGAACGATGTTCAGGATTTGTTTATGGAAGCTGTAAACTCCTTCACCTCAGAAGATTGGCGCAAATGCGTTGAACACGTCAAGAAAGAAGTCGAGGCAGACTGGACAAACGAAGGACTTGATGACGTCAGTGTCCAAGAACTAGTCATTAATCTGGCCCCTGGTGAATCGGATGACAGTGACTGGGATACCAGCGATGACGATGACGATCTGGGAGTGTCACCTCTAGAGTAATCAGGTAAAATAAAAAATAAAATCTATTTACCTAGAAAATTTTATTGGACGTAATATATATGATTACAAAAAGGGTATAAAAATATGATAATAGTATACAGTAAAACAAAATAATTATCTTCAAATTTACAGAGACTTTAAACGTTTTTTTTAAATATAAGTAGAGTATAATAAGATATTACTACTTCTTTATTAGTCATGACAATAAGGTTGCGATGATTGATGAATAGCGGGTACTGTAACATTTCAATGTATGCTTTAAAACATTTTAATGTCATTAGAACTAGTAATAAAATATAACGAATGGTAAAAAATTAACTGCAATCTTAAAATATTGTATATTGGTTTTAGCGCGATTTTGTTTTATTTCAGTGTCACACGGAAACAACATGGAAGATAAATGGAAAATGCTCAACTTCTGGACACTAAATACTTTGGCTTGAAGAAGATTACTGGGAGTAATATAAAATAATGTTGATTTATTAATCAAATAAACTGTAAAGTATGTAGTGTTGCCTATTTAATGATATTTTGGCTGATTAAATAGTATGCGATAACATAGTTTTAAATTATTCTACCTTTTTTCAAAGAACTCTTAAAATAATATTGTATCAAGATTAGGGAATTATGAGAAATATAAAACATTTAACAAATCATACAGTATTCCGGCTAAAAAATAACTTTCGACCATTTCGTTATTTATAATCAAAGCACATCGTGTTTTATATCACTTTTCTTAGTTTTGTTAGTACTTTACGAATATTCTATTAAAATTGAGATATTATGAGAAAGTAAAAAAAGTTAATAATTCTATTAGAGGGGCTAGTTGGTGACTCATTATGGAAACAGCCGCGAGCGCCGGGGGGAGGAAAGGACAGACACAGGTAGCTGGCGGGTCCGTGCGCCACCCTACCGTATACAGACTATAGTAGTCTAGACATTACTAGACATTAGGAAGCAACTACTGCTCCAAAAAAGAAAAAAGTACAAGAAATACCTGTTCACATTTTTCATGTCAAGCCATTGTACTACCGTATCTATTATAACTTTTAAGAACAATAATTATTTATTGTTGTTAATTTTATTTAGGAAATCTCATGGTTGTAAATAATTACAATATTCAGGATAAGTTACAATTACTACTTCATATCTACTTAGTTGATGAAAATGCATTAAAAAAAGACGCACGTACATGAACCCAAGTGCATTAGCATGACAGGTTACATTTAATTACACAGGAAGTGTATTCTCATTATTAACTGTTCGTAACCTTGACAACTGTAGCCAGGCAACTCCCAGACGTCAGTGCACCAACGTACATTCACGGTGGAGTGGAGCTGACAGGGATAACGGTTGACAACACTAGCTAAGATACTATCACTGACATTGTCCATGGCGTGGTCCCGGTACTGTCTGTAACCTTGACAACTGTAGCCAGGCCCAGACGTCAGTGCACCAACGTATGCGTCTGGTTCTACCAGCAACCCTCTGCCATACCTCCCTACTTGATGCCTGGTTCTACCAGGAACACTCTTGCAATATATCTCTAAAAGACGTCTGGTTTTCCCAGGAGCTCTCGAACCATACTTCTCTACCAGACGTCTAATTTTAGCAGGAACACTCGTAAAACACCTCTCTACTAGACGTCTGGTTCTCCCAGGAGCTCTCGAACCATACCTCTACTAGACGTCTGTTTTTACTAGGGACACTCATAAAACATCTCTCTACTAGACGCCTGGTTCTCCCAGGAGCTCTCGAACTTAACCTCTCTACCAAACGGCTGTTTTTACTAGGGACACTCGTAAAACACCTCTCTACTAGACGCCTGGTTCTCCTAGGAGCTCTCGAGCCATACCTCTTTACCAGACGTCTGTTTTTACTAGGGACACTCGTAAAACACCCTAATTAAAATCGGATTAATACGAATAATTTATAAGTAAATGAAACCGTTATCATAATAATAATGAAAACAAAATAACTGTGATTTAAAATGACCATAAATAGGCTTACATCAGACATGTACAAGATATTGGAGTCCAATGCAATTGATCATACCTTTGTCCCCGCGAGCTGCACGTGTGTGTGTGATAAATCATAGAGGAGCACGGCCGTGGTCGCAGACATCGGCGGGGCTATTTCTGGCTGTCAGCTATTTCCGAAATGCTCTACTGAATCTTCCCTTTGAAGTCTGTCACCAGGTTCCTTTCAAGTGTGGCATATAAAACTGTGGACGTACGGCTACTTCGATGATCTACAGTATTTCCAGCAGGTTGTATTTTCAGTTCTAATAAACTGCTTGCAATATCCGAAGAGATCAATTTTTCTTTGATTAAATACACAAGTACTAGTTTCGTTATTCACAGAAATAACGTTAACCTATATTTAAAGCTCAGTAAATTACTACGCACACAACAAATCATCATCTAACTCTATTAATGATAAACAGAGAAACAGGTTAAACTGTATTGGATAATTATTTGGATGAAAGTCCATAAACCAAAATAAACAAAAAAAAAACTCGGCCCTGCGGGCCTCGCCAGGGGGCAAGCCCCCTGGACCCCCGGATCTTTTTGCTTAGAGCCTACGGCTAAAATTCAAGAAACATGGAACATGCTTTAGCTGCGCTTTTTCTGTTTGCCGGCTCCTTTTTAATAATTTCTGCAAATGTATTTCTCCGAAAACAACGAATTTTAGATTTCATGTAAGGAATTACAAAAAATATAAACATATCTTAAAAATATAAATATATCTTTACTTTTTAAATTTTATTGTTTCGCGGCTCAGGTTCTTACTCACGCGATGACTCATTACCACCTTGAAAGGAAGTTAATTATTATCTTATATAATCCTATAGACACAAAATGGATTCTCTAATTAGGACTTAATTTTGTATATTTTTAACAAGAGTTGTCATGGAAACTAAAGATGTACTTTGGTGAACGCTTGCAAATAAAATCATTATTGAAGTCAACACTGATATGTCATTGTGTTTTCATGGTTACGCGTCACCCTCCCGCGTAACGTTTTCAGGCAGTTAGGTCAAGACTAAAGCATGTTCCATGCTTTTTTATGTGAAGAGGGTTTTTAACTGTTGTTTTGATTTATTGAGTCCAGCTGTCAATAAGACAAATTATATATTCCAGCTTTTAATGTTTTATACCCTAACTAGCTGTACCCGCCCGCTTCGCCGGTCATAATATTGAGTTTGATTTAGAACCTAATAGCTGAAAGAATTCGAGCATTTTTGCTTCTTCTACCAATATTAGATTTTTTAGGAGGCATGTCATAAAAAGTAAACTGCAAAACAAATAATTATTTATTTTTTATTTTCACGTTTCACCACATGTTTTAATTACCGAGGAAAAAAGGTTAACACCAAATACAGATCACCTGATCAAGTAAAAGTAGTGTGTGCTACACTCTCAAGGTGAAATGTAGAACTACAATAAATCAAAACATATACAGTACTGTTGTTGTGAGAACTTTAATCTGCTTATGGCATGTGAAACTACATTAAATCACACAGTCATATGTTTTTTGTAAACAATTCAGATTCTCCATTTGAATAACATGGGATCTTTAGGAGCCCGTGGGGCGGGACCCTGTGGACGGATCTGCATCAAACTTCACAGAAACCATCTCGGGAGTATACAAGACAATATCCTAGTTTCATGGCGATCGGTTGGATGGTTTGGCAGCGTATAAACTTCAAACACACACATATATATATATATATATATATATATATATATATATATATATATATATATATATATATATATATATACAAACATCCTCTTTTATAAATATAGATTTAACAAGGCACAAGGCCAAACATTTAAGAAGCTGGTACTATGAACCTTGGGTATTCACCTGAACAAATCAGCGTTTACTCATGGGCAACTTTGCATTTAGTAGAGTTAAATCCCCAGATGGAATTAATTTATTGAATAATAGTTTATTGAAAATATAGTCGACCATAACAACAAAATAGTCAATCCTCAAACAAAAAATATACTGTACAAAGATATTTTAACACAATAATAATAACTTATTAACTGTATATATGATGATGAGTTCTACAAAACTGTAAATTATGTTATACATTAAATATTTAACAGCAACATTTTAATTTTATTTATATTGGGCTTTTATATTATTTAACAAGCCACTAGTATAATGGAAATGTGCAGCAAGCTTTCAGTTTACACCGTATCCAATTTAGAACAGCTGATGTTATATATAATCAACTACTGTAGAAATTATTTTTAATTTAAAGTTTATTTATTTATTTGTTTTTATTAATTTATTCATAAGACGCCGACCGTCAAGATATGAGCGAATATGGATTTCGAATGAGTGTGATGAGTGTAGATGAGCGAATGTAGTCATTGTTACAAACTAAGGCCGACTATTCCTTAGAAAGTGTCACTAATTAATAGCCCAATGACAAATGAACAGCCGATGGTTATCACGCTGATCCTTCTCAAAATGTATTGACTTTGATTGGGATCGAACTGAGAACCTTTAGCACATGAAGCTGGGATTGAACCAACTACGCTACCGACCAATTTGTTTAGCTTAACACAATAATTTTATTCAATCTGTTTTTATTTTACGCCTGTTATCAAATAAATAAATCAATCAATTAATATAGCTTCATAAGAATACCATGGGAATTTCGGATCCCGGACGGATTTGTGAGGTCGGAGAGAAAAATCTTTTCTTAGTGCGCCTCTAGGGGCCAAAATTAACATAAGTACAAAATTTCAAGCCAATTGGACGTATAGTTTTGAAGAAATCGTGATGAGTGGTAAATGGCTTTTATATATTGTATATAGATAATGTAATATTTAAATTATCTAAGCATATTTAAGGCAAAAACTGTTTATAATTTTGAACCATGTGACGGACCAGAATACACTATAACTGCGTCAGATTGTTGTTTAACACGGTTATCACAAGTTATATACGTGCATGAGTGTAGGCACAGAATGTTGACAGATATCTGTTATATTCTTAGTTAACTTTGCGCAGTGGCAATATCGTAACCAATGACAATATTCTGTGGTGTAGGTTAGGTTACGGCAAGGCTGCGCTGTGGACTGTGACATCACACAGACATATCTCCTGGTTTTTTATTCAATTAAATACTGGTAACTAAATATACTAATCATATTGAAGCTTTCAGCTGAATTGTAAGCAAGCCGTAAACCGCTAATCAGCTGAGCCACTCATACGTGCAAGAGCAGGTTGTGGTTCACAAGGTTCCCATCAGTCTCCAGACGTTAGAACTAACTTCTATAGAATAATATAAACACAAACTGTAATACGAAAATTATTTTAAATAACAGTACCAGGAGACATAGCTTCCCTCAGTTGAATTTTGCAAACTGAAGAGGTAGCATCCATATCTCCCAGAGGGTCGTTTGTTGTTGCTCTACCTTGTAGGTTTTAATAAGATTTCGTTTCGGAGGTCTTCCGCGTTTACTTTTAGCCTCTTTGTGAGCAATCAGTAAAGGTTTAGTATAATGCCATAGCTTTCTCATTGTACAATACACTTTTTAAAGGCTCAAGAGCCTTATTTGGAGTAATTTCAGTTGTGATATTATCTTCGTACTGACAACGGAGCGACAAAGAACACTATGACAGCAGGAAAGGACGATTCCAAACAGCTGTCTTATACCACCAGTAATTATGAATTAAACTTAATTAAAGTTATTCTACAGAAATATCATACATCGTTAATGGAAAGATTGAAACACCCATTGCAATAAAGATATTAGACTTTAATTAGTCAATCCAATACTTACACGAAGTACAGTACTATAACAATAAAAAAGTAAAGTAAAATTTACAGTTACAAACAAAAGAATACGACAGTCAAAGTAAGTTTAACAACGACTGCAGATAACATTAATGCATTTTTATGGCCTTTTTTAATTAACAATGACAGTAAAAATTTTAGTTTGATCAACTACTTTTAATTAGTTTTATCAAATAAACTGAAAGCAAACTAAGAAATAGTTCATAAAGAGAATTTACGAAATAACTTCACCGGCAACTCTATCCATGCGACTGACACTAGACTACTGAAGGCGGCCGGGATCAATTCCATTGACCTAAGGACATCAATATTCTCGCCACAGAGTTACCAGTAGTCAGTCTACCAAACCCTTCGTATACATCAAAGACTTCTTTGACCAGTAATAGAGTATCTGTACCTACATTATTCATAACTAATATTACTCCACTAAAAGTAGGGCTTCGTTTGGCTACCTCTAATAGTAGAAGAACAATGCAAGTGTTGTCAACACGCCGTGACCCAGTAAACGAAATAGCACAACATGAATGTACTGCGGGGTTTGCCTATACACAAAATAGCGCGGCGGTTCTCTTTTCATGACCACGCCGTTTACATAGGTGACTCGCCTTTGAATGAAGAACAGGACATAAATATGACACTAGAAGGCGAACGCTTAAGGTCTTTGGCTATAGTTGTGTCACAAATAAACAATTACCCATTCGAATCGCCAACCGGGCCCGGGTACACAAGACTGATGATCTTTGTAGGCCTATTTGTTCATTAGTGCCAACTTAATCTTAAATTACGTGTGCACAGCGTACGTCGGGGACGGATGTCTTACTACTGACTCTATAACAGAATAGTCAGTATAGAACAGTAGAGTTGAGACACAAACCCTACTTATGAGTCTCCAAACAGCAGTAAAATTTTACCAAATCCATTATACGCCTGGGTGTATTGTAACCGTGTTTCAAAGGGTGAGTTACTGTTCAAATCAAATAAACCACGAGATGCTATCCTCTTATAACATAATGCTATCAAATATGTATCTAAACGTTTTTAAGTTTGTGTTTATGTCGATAATATTGGCATTGATAATTTATCATAAAGAAGGAAGCAGTTTAATTTACGTTGAATTGACAAAATGAAACCACGAAGGAAAGACAACATTTTTTAATCACCTAAATCTGATTATGAAGGCATTAAATTCACTCCTTTCGAAATGTGTAATGCTACACTAAGTGTAGGATCATCGTCCTTTTCAATTACATATTTTTCAGTGATATAAGCTAAATATGATTATAAATACAATACTTTACATTTTTACAATGCCCAAGTCAATTAGGAATTTGTAATAATTAGTTTAAATAACAATTAGTCGATCGCCCACCATCTGGAAAGCATTGCATTAGGCGTCTTTAACACCGAGATTAAACTGTACATCGATTAGGTTTAGCCCACTCTTTCGTATGTAGCTTATAATTGGTCTAAAAACAACACTCCACGACCTACAATAAACCAACTCGATCTATGAGTCCAGCCTCTAACTTGGTCGATAGCTGAAGTCACTAACGTGCGCGTGGCCACTTTACACGAACTGCGTTGAAGGTATTGTGCGAGGGGGTTTCGCTGTGTTTTTAGGGTAGCCCTTCACAAGTCTAAATACTGAAATACTGCGGGTTACTAACTGGGCACGTCGTTTATTTTTCTCAACTGCATGGCCCATCATAATAACTGCATGAGTCTAGACCAGCATACTAATAAACGTAAAAATAAAATCAGTGTTACCATAATATTTGAAGAAAAACATGTATTAAAGCATAGCTGATATTGACTAGATAAAAGTGCAATAACGGAAACGGTTAACGGAAGAATAATTGTCTACATAGGTAGGAAAGGCGAGGCACGGTGAGTGTAATACCACAGAATATAGACAGATACAGAAGCCCCACGGTATAGGAAATAATGAAACGGGCAGTTCGTGGTATTTCTCAAAATGAAGGCGTTGAGACGGTCGCTAACTGGCGTGGCGTTGCCAGATCATAGTGCGGGATTCCCGTTTTCCCACAGTGGAGGGAGGAATACACAATGGACAGACAGAACTCCAACCGACAGTCAGACAGGGCACCGATGGCAAGGCCCGGAATACCCCCGCTTACGTTTAGTTCACTGAGTTGCATTTACTCCGCGTATTTTGACCATATACATCCTCTTGTTTGAATTTTAGCCAAATTCATCTAGTACATAAGTTATACGTTGAGCAAATGAAACCTATTTTATGCACTTCTAAATAAAGGGGATTGTTTAATTATATTCTTAATTAACAAGTTTATGAAACATTTATGATAATTTATCAAATTAATGTAAGTTATGAAACAATTAATTTTTTAAGGAATATAAAATAACGATGGATGATAAGAAAACCAAGATTTTTATTCTGCAGTTAGCTTGGGCATTGTCAGTGATATTACACCACGAGGAACTATAAAATATAACATACAATTTAGACATACATACTATACAGAATTTATTCACCACAATTTCTCAATACATCCCTCTCATAAGCTCATTATTTTTATTCATTTTTATTAGGGCTTACTATTTTTAAACCTTTCAATTTGCCAATTTGATTGATTTTTTTACTTATTTTATACCGAGTGGATATCATCAATGTTTATAGTTACTATATACTGTACCTGAGCAGATACAGAGACAAGCAAATTGTATTGATAGCACATGCTTATAAGGATCCTTGAAACATATAATTAGAAGTTATACTTTCAACTATCGATACATTTATGAACTATTTACATTAATAAACATTTGATTAAACCTAAAAACAAAACATAAATTGTTACATAAATACGCCCTAAAAGTGTTATACAATACAAAATAAATACTGTAAATACATAGTAAACATATAGAATATTTTAAAAATTATATCTTATCACCAAAATTTCTCATATCTCGATCTTTCATAACCACATTTTATTTATTCATCTTACTCAACCCTCTGTTTTCTACATCCCTTTTCACATTTTTAAACCTTTCAATTTGGCCAATTTAATACGGCGCTTATCACTGCTTGTAGATACTTTAAAGTGGACAGATTAAGAGACAAAAAAGGAATATTGGTGACACATTTAAAAGACTGATTTATATCCAAGTCTTAAACACAATTACTAATAGAAATTAAATTATCAAATTATGTATGGAAAAATAACCATACAAATTAGTTACTTCACAAGACAAAATATTAAATTTGTTTGTCATGACATTCAAATGACCGCTACTCTGTAAAGGATAATCCTTTCCAAGTCCAGTTTGCGACAATTAATTCTCTTAAATAGACCTTTCATTGAATACCAAACTTGGCTTAGATTAAGATGTTCGTTCAACTCCTCACGGGCCGTACCAGTGAAAGGAAGAAAAGTGAAGATGGTATGAAAAAGTAGGTTTTTGTGACCAAGATGATGTGCAAGATTTCACTTTTATATGTTAAGTCATATAAAAGCTGTGACAGCGTTTCTATATTTTTTTCACCTTGTATGCACGCTATGTACATGTTGCCGACGTTTCAAGTGCATTGTAGTTTCATCTTCAGGGCAACACACTCTGTTACTAGATCCACAGAGTATATGTAATGTACCTGGTGATGAGTATGTCGCCCTGAAGATGAGAGCTGCAATGCACTCGAAACGTCGGCAACATCTAATTAAATTTTAGTGTACATAGCAATCAGACACGGTCCTACTCGAATTATGATAATGTAAATAGTTTGGTCTAACGTGGAGTTTATATCAAACTGGTTTCACTTATTCATTTTAATGATTAGTCACCAAATACGAATGTGGGTATACTTTTGCTGCAGGAAATGTATCGCATAGATTAGTGAAGTAAGGTGTGTGAATGGTGTGCGCCTGCAGCATTCGTCACATTCACTCCGTGAACGCTGATAGCTGATAGGACCCACCCACCCACCCTTATAGGAACAGTGGTATTAACTCACCCAGCCACCCACCCTTATAGGAACAGTGGTATTAACTCACCCAGCCACCGTTACATGAACAGTGGTATTGACCCACCCACCCATCCTTATAGGAACAGTGGTATTAACTCACCCATCCACCGTTACATGAACAGTGGTATTGACCCACCCACCCACCGTTATAGGAACAGTGGTATTAACTCACCCACCCACCGTTACATGAACAGTGGTATTGACCCACCCACCCACCGTTACATGAACAGTGGTATTAACTCACCCACCCACCGTTACATGAACAGTGGTATTGAACATAGAGATCAGATAATTTTGAAACTTTAATAGTGTGAAGGTATTAATAACTTTAATAGCGTGGGTATTATGGCAACCCACAGCATAATAATGTTTATTGGTCCAGACGACCTACAGGCATCCAATTCCAGGCGACGCGGCCGACAGGCCCCAGCCAAAATTACAACCAAAATTACCCACCCACTCACCCATACACGTACAGTGGTATTGACCCACCCGCCCACCCATTACCACTGTACGTATATGGGTGGGCGGGCGGGTCATTACTACTGTACGTATATGGGTGGGCTGGTGGGTCATTACCACTGTACGTGTATGGGTGGGCAGGTGGGTCATTACCACTGTACGTATATGGACCACTGGTAAAGTTACAATGCTCTACGCATCTACGTTCTATCTCCAATTGATTAGTGTACATTAATCACACTATTAACAGTTGGAGAAAAACAATTCGCCCACCCAAACATGTACAGTGGTAATGGCCCACCCACCCACCCATATACGTACAGTAGTAATGACCCGCCCGCCCACCCATATACGTACATAAGGTTGAAGACGGACTTTGCTAAACACTTTAACATTTTAATTTAGTATTTTTCAGTTTACTCATGGGATTGTTACAGTTTTAGACAGTAGAAGATAATTGACAATGCGGGGACAAGACGCAGAAGACGTTTGATTAATTTATATTAACACATGGCATAAATGGCTCGAGGAAAATAATCTAGGCCTAAATGATGTGTATTATTTAAACAATTTCTTTCACTTACCACAGTTCTCCACGTACACTTGTGATAGGTGTTTTGGGAACCTTAATATCCGCAGTGATTCTATTTGTATACATTTTTAAACTTCCTCTAACACAAACTGTCGTAGTCTTTCTTGCTCTCCATTAAAACACTAAGTTATAACAAGACACAATGATAAAATAACCGAAACCAAACCAATTTTATTCAGAAACTAGGGGACACCCCTGCCCGCTTCGCATGCCAACCCCGTCGTCACTCGCAGTGTTCGTGAGATATGGGTCACCTGCGGCCTCGTGGGGGAGCTCGGCCTTCGACCACGCAAAGACGCTCTGCTACAGCCTCGCGGGGGAAGGTTCGGCTCGCGGTCTCACCAAGACACTCTGCTACAGTCCCATTTGAGGAACTCGGCCTGCGGCCTCGTGGAGGAGCTCGGCCTACGGCCTCGCCAAGACGCTCTTCTACAGGCAGTTATGGAACTCGGCCTACGGCCTCGCGGGGGAAAGTTCGGCTTGCGGCCTCACCAAGATACTGCTACAGTCCATTTGTGGATCTCGGCATGTCGCCTCGTGAGAAAGATCGGCCCTCTGCCTCGTCAGGATTTTTAACCAGTATGATCATTAATTTTGGTTTTTGGGGCAGCGGAACCCCTAAACATAGACTGTTCTCAAATCTGATGGTAAATTAGTATTTAAGAGAAAAATACTTTTATTTTGATACCCCACTTGAGTGTATTAGTTTGACATTAGTACTCAATTTTGTGTTTTGGAGCTTCTTTTTATTTGGGGGGGGGGGGGGCAGAACCCTTAAACGTTGTCTCTTCCAAGATGTAAAGGTAAAATGTAATTTTTGAGATAAATACCTATAGTTTGATGCTCCACTTGTAAGTTTTATTTTTGTACTACCCTTTTACTGGTTTTAGGAGGGTTTTGTTTTGTTTTAGGAGCATTTACCCCTTAATATTTATCCTGTTCAAAATCTGATATTGTATTTTTAGTTTCAGGAGAGAAATGGTTTTAAATTGAT
Organism: Stictocephala bisonia; assembly: GCA_035578905.1. NCBI lineage: Eukaryota > Metazoa > Arthropoda > Insecta > Hemiptera > Membracidae > Stictocephala > Stictocephala bisonia. Next base: position 33,022 of record JAQJVL010000006.1, read on the forward strand.
ACCTCACTTGAGTAGATTAGATCAGTTTTTTAAATTTTTACATTTTTTAAATTTTCAGTTTTTGAGCCCCCGATACCACAAATGTTTGAGTTACTGTACTAAGCTGTAATTCATATATAAGGTGCGCGTTTGTTACACGTGTAGAACTGTGAATGTTTGGACATTTTACTAAAGATTTTCTTCAACTTAGGTAATAAAAACTACTTTTTAGTGATTTTTTCCATTGGGGACATTGGGGAAGTTTTGGGGTAAAAAGGCCGCTTGTTTATGAGTGAAAAAAGTAAACTTTTGTGAAATTTTTTGGAGGTTTCAGACAGAGAGCTTCAATTCAAGTATACTCTTCATGGGGGTAAGACGCCGGGAAATGCCTCAACATTTAGTGTCAGTGAGTCAGTCAGTCACTACATCGAGGTTTATAGTATATAGATTGACTGAGTTTTATTCAGAATTTTTTTTACAGACGGAAAGGATGCAGGAAGTAGATAAACACGTGATCGGCGCGCATTCTTTGAACTTTGCCTCAAATATTATTTTCCATCTAGTTTGGAGGAAACAGTATTCGTTCTAACATATGAGACGCCGCCACAAAGTTGTGCGTATTTTAAGGCGAATATGAACGATGATATGAGTGTATTCTGGTTACTAACTGAGTTTAACTGTTCCTCAGAAAGTGCAATTTATTAATAGCCCAACAGCCAGGGCAACTATCGGACCTGCAGCTTTCCGTAAAATACGAACCACGTAGTGTTGGTCTGATTTTCAGCTAACGGACAAGTCTGACACTCAGTTCTCTTCCCTACACAACATCCGAACCTTGACTACCATCCAACATGAACACCCCATACGTCTCTAGTAGTGTCCACGTCGATGGCAACCAATGTGCTGACGCCGTATCGGTATTAAGAGGACCGAGCATGGAACCTATCGCCTTCAATCTCCCAAACACTTTGTCCCCATTCGAGATTTATGTTCCTTTAAACATTTTTTACCCATTTAAAACTGTAAAAAATAATAGTAATAATCCAAAACCTAATTTTTTCTTAAACTAGGGGATACCACAGCACGCTAATTGTGCCAAACGCCGTTACTGGCTACGCTCATTTCACTCACTCGTGTAATTTTGTTATTTTTCTTCGTATTACATGCTTAACATTGTTTCAATACACTGTTAAAAAAAAACCTCTTATGTCAAGTGTGCAACAGTGTCAACGGTGCACGTCATAAGCTTTCTCATTGTTAGGGTAACAATGATTTCCTAGTATTGGGATATTAGTTATCTGCCTCAATTTAGATTTTTGAGAAAAACTGTTGACAAATTCCCCCTTAGTATATGTCTATAGCCTATAATGAATGTTTATAGCAAATTTCGTGGTCTTATGATTTTTGAGAATTTGTGATTAGTCAGTGTTGTTTGGCTTTAATAATACTTATAGAAATCATCTCCCTAGCCACGATAAAATTGGAAAACATTTGTTCTTTGTAATAGGATTATTTATGTTTTATATTTATCTAATTTTCAGTTAGTCAAGTTTTGAGCGAAAATAGCACCCTACTGATGAATACCTGAAGAAACGTTTAAAATAATGTATTTTTTAAATAGTTGATTAAGCTACGTGTATGGAATTTTAGTCTGACAACGCCAATAAAATAATAAAGTATACAAAATAATTGTACTAACATTTATGTAGGCTATTATTTACAAATTTGCAAGTATTTATTATTATTATTACTATCTTAAATACATTCATGATAGTAAGCTTTTACACTTACTTTATTCATTTACACGGGCCATTACATGGGCAAAATATTTTTCCATATGTTTTATTTACTTATTTTTACTCGTGTGTACAAAATCTAGGTCTCACCAAGTTATGCAAAACTTGTCGGTGAAGACCTGTAGTAAACAAGAGAAACAAAAACGTATTATAGGAAAGAATACCTGATTATTTTAATTTTTTTCTAGTAATTACTAAGATTGGACGGTTTAGGGCAGGCACCGAATTAAACAAACAATAATTGTTAATAAAAAATGTTAATATGAATATTACGTTTTAACAGTAAAAGATGTACAGTAATATTAAACTCCGCATATGCATCATTGTTGGACTGCTCGTGCCATACACGCGGGATTGTTGTAGTTGACTAGCCTGAGAGACCCGAGACGATGCGTAGCAGGGATTTCTCCCTGGCCGGCTGGGCCGGCCGGCCAGCCACAGTTTGGCAACCGCGCTTGGCCGGTTTTTACTACTAGCGCCGCGTATGATCTGGCCGGTGAGTTAAGCGATCTCGCGTTTCAAAATTTAGCATTGCGTGGGGCTTCTGTATCTGTCTATATTCTGTGGTAATACTGTAGCTGAGGTCGACCACAGTTGATGACTAGTGTGTACAGAGGACACCACCCCGGCCAAACCTTATACATATACCAACAGTGATACAAATTATTTCAAATGTTAAAAAGCAATCTAGAATGATTGCCATCATATAGCTTTTAATTGTGATTAATTTTGTCTGTTTTATTTGACGTGAACAGCCAATGTTTGTTAATTTTTAGCAACACGATAATTTTGGAAAAGAAACACAACTTTGGTTTATGAAAAGAACAAAATATTAACCCATGTACAGCAAATTTTAAATCAAAACAATTAAAATTCATAATAATAATAATAATAAAAAAAAAAAAAAAACACAAGAAATAATGATAAATCATAAATTCTTGTTCTTTTTGTAACCATAATACTCCATTGTTGGCTAACTTAATTGTCTAGTCGTTAATAAAATCCCCAGTATAACACCACCAAACGGCAATAAATAGGGATGGAACGGCTCAGATCACTACGACAGCCAGTATAAATAAAGATGTAGTGTAAATAAAGTACGATGTTACTCACATTACAACCATCTCAAGCCGGTGTTATACCGAGATACATAAGTACAATGTTACTCACATTACAACCATCTCAAGACGGTGTTATACCGAGATACATAAGTACGATGTTACTCACATTACAACCATCTCAAGACGGTGTTATACCGAGATACATAAGTACGATGTTACTCACATTACGACCATCTCAAGACGGTGTTATACCGAGATACATAAGTATGATGTTACTCACATTACAACCATCTCAAGACGGTGTTATGCCGAGATACATAAGTACGATGTTACTCACATTACAACCATCTCAAGACGGTGTTATACCGAGATACATAAGTACGATGTTACTCACATTACAACCATCTCAAGACGGTGTTATGCCGAGATACATAAGTACGATGTTACTCACATTACAACCATCTCAAGACGGTGTTATGCCGAGATACATAAGTACGATGTTACTCACATTACAACCATCTCAAGACGGTGTTATACCGAGATACATAAGTACGATGTTACTCACATTACAACCATCTCAAGACGGTGTTATACCGAGATACATAAGTACGATGTTACTCACATTACAACCATCTCAAGACGGTGTTATGCCGAGATACATAAGTACGATGTTACTCACATTACGACCATCTCAAGACGGTGTTATGCCGAGATACATAAGTACGATGTTACTCACATTACAACCATCTCAAGACGGTGTTATACCGAGATACATAAGTACGATGTTACTCACATTACAACCATCTCAAGACGGTGTTATACCGAGATACATAAGTACGGTGTTACTCACATTACGACCATCTCAAGACGGTGTTATACCGAGATACATAAGTATGATGTTACTCACATTACGACCATCTCAAGACGGTGTTATACCGAGATACATAAGTACGATGTTACTCACATTACGACTATCTCAAGACGGTGTTATACCGAGATACATAAGTACGGTGTTACTCACATTACAACCATCTCAAGCCGGTGTTATACCGAGATACATAAGTACGATGTTACTCACATTACAACCATCTCAAGACGGTGTTATACCCAGATACATAAGTACCGTGTTACTCACATTACAACCATCTCAAGACGGTGTTATACCGAGATACATAAGTACGATGTTACTCACATTACAACCATCTCAAGACGGTGTTATACCGAGATACATAAGTACGATGTTACTCACATTACAACCATCTCAAGACGGTGTTATACCGATATACATAAGTACGATGTTACTCACATTACTACCATCTCAAGGTGGTGTTATACCAAGATACATAAGTACGATGTTACTCACAGTACATGATAGACACAAATTGTGTCTAATCACTGGATGATACTCCAAATTAGTGTATGACAACCAAATGGCTGTCTTGGTCCAAAAATATATATTGGAATTCCAAGACCAGTATTTGCAAAGGCATTACGGATCAGAAGAACTCTGTGAAAAAATAATCATATACGTTGTCACATCCAAGATAACGTACAATGGATGTGACCATGGAGTTATTGCTCTGAAACCGGTGGTCCAATAAATAGGATTTTGTAGCTGAAGACGACAAAGGTACGTTAACCTTACTATTTGTTATATATCTATATATCAGCTCAGGAGGCTTCAACAATGAATAAATATAAATTAAGTTCTATACACGCTACCCCTTCAGCTAGCTCCAACCCTTAAGATACTTTCGCATCATCCGTTAGAGGAATTTCCTCTGAATGACATCGACTGCTGTGTACGTGTAGACCCAGTCCCTATTCCAAATAACAGTGGCTTCCTCAAGGTGAATTGAAAACAATAACCTGTAAAGCGTTAAACAAGCGTGCTTGACGTTGAAATACCTGGCGGTCCACATGACAAGTCCCTCATAGCTTAGGATACAGCAGAGTTTACACGTACAGTGGAAAAGGGGAGTCTATGTGAACACCTACATCTTGGAAATAACGCCCTAGTTTAATTCTACAACCACTAACGTTGTACGAGAAGAATGACAGATACTGTACTACCTTCTACACTATTTCTGAGTTTTAGAGGCCGAGTTTCACTCGCATGTGAATGTCTTTGGCCGACCCAACAGCCCAATCAATGAGTATATATGCTAACATGTTCGAGAAGGTAGTGTATGGGGCTATATACAGAACTCTGAAGCGTACATTGTTACTGTATCAACATTCAACATTATATTGCTCGGCATTTTACAAAAAGTACGCTGATGACTAACAATGTTAATGCTCATGACGTTGGTGTACCGAGATTCATGAAGTACGTTAACCCTTACATTACAACCAACTAAAGACGGTATTGTACCTTTAGTGTATGGTGTGTCCTGGAGCCATTCGACTGTCACAACTGTGACATTCCCCATCAGTTCCGCTAGTTGGATGGCCTGTCCTGTTGCTAGAACTGACGTGTGGACAATATGTGGCTGTACGTACAGTCACAATTTACTCGTGATCTCAGTAGCCTAGCTGTAATGTCTTTCATGTGTTATATAGTTTGTATTTTTACTGTCGCTACAAAACACCAATTTAATGTTTAAGCTAACTTGGTTTATAATATTGTTAGTTATTATTTTACTGTTTATTAAATGGAACTTAGTAAAAGATACTTTGGAGTATGTACAGGAGTTTAAATGTCACAAACATTTGGTGACGTTAGCTATATTTTAATATGCCTTGAACGAATAAAAAGAAGAAAGTAAGAAACATTCGGTTTAAACGTGACACAGCCGACACACTCGAGTTCTCAGATGTTTTCAAATTACACAGAACGAAAATTGGAAGTGAAATTTTCTGAGGGTCTATACTCTATAGGGTTGATTCAAACGTGTACCCCGTTTAGTAATGAATGGTATTACAAACTTAAAAGTTTCAAGTATGATGTTTCATCTCAGATAAATTGCTCCAACCCAAATAACAGTTTATTTCATTTAGTTGATTTACTAAACCTTCTTCTCATCAATCAACTTTTATTCTACTTATTTTGCATTGCTTCTTCACTACAAGCAGGTCATCAACTGAAGACGGTACCTTCGATTGCATATCTTCCCTTATCATACTTTACAAGGAAGTACAAGTCGCGATCTTGTATGCCTATGCTAATCTATAGACCTCATAAAACACCCTTTGTCTGGAAACAAATATTGGTGCACTTCAAACAGCAAGTGACTAATGGTATATTGACACAAAATCTCCTCAATGTCCGCGCTTTTAGTTGAATCTACTATAGTGACAATCTCATAGAATGCTGCCTTGGCCTATATCATAGAGCTCTCTATCTGCAAAAAGGCGATGGCAATATATTGATGTAGAATTTAAATGCAAACAACTAACTCCAAAATTATTTCTGCACCCTAGAAGGATAAGAGGGTCACAGTTTCGTGTCATGGGGTGGGCAGGCGTGAATCTTTATCTCCCATCACCGAGCTAAATCCAAGTTCGTAAACATTCAATGATAACTTCTACAAATATGAAGATCAAGTAATCTTTTCTGAAAAGAATACAGTGGCCAATAATTAACTAAGTGATTCACGATTTGAGAGTCAACTCGGCAATCTCACAAGTGTTAGTTCACTAATCCCACAGCTCCATCTACATTTCACCATATGTTAATATTAAATTAAAGACTATCAAAAGCGTGTAAAGAATAAATTAAATAAGGTTGCGCGTCTCTTGTCAGTAATCATGCACATCTCAGGGATGGCATGGCAGGAGCCGTCAGTAGTCAATAGTCACCACTCGTTCCTAAGTTGGGTCCTTATTTCTAAGACATAAGACAAAAATATATAAAAAGAACCAAACTGTTGTTGTGTGGAATCCAAATTATATTTTCTGGTCTACGAAAGTCGGCGAGTTTCCTAAAGACCAAACGTTTCCTTCTAATCTACTGTAGTAAAACTTCCCTAATGTCCCCATATTTTGAGAACCTCTGCCCCATACTGATCATCACGTTCGTGGCTCCATCTTGCACACACAAGTTCGATCTAAGTCGGGGAACATATGGAACAATGGGTACTGCATGAACTATACATATCAAAACATATTGTTATTGTACATGGGAAAACGCACCAAGAACACATATCCGGTCGTTAACAGGAACAAAATACAAAGCTAACGACCTGAGGAAAGGATATTTGCATCATTAGCATAAAGTACTAGAAATAAAATGTTAGTTTCAGTTCAGTTGGTCCAGCCATTGCTGTTACTTGTTCTTGACGAGTAACTTGTTGGCAGTAATAATTATTACAACCCTTCATATGGGGGGCAGGGTGCTGTTTATACCCGTTTTGATATTTGGTGGTCTATACAGATTAACTATGGTAACCATACTTTGGGACGAGATTACTGACAGAGTGAAATCTGTAACATAATCAATGTCCATGACCATCAACGTCCATCAATGCTACGCCATAATTCTATATTCAACAGCACCAACTACGGATATTGCATATTAAACTACTTTCTATCTACTTACTTCATGCTGCGTTCCTTGGTAGTATGGAACCATTAAAATTATTTTCAGAACTTTACACAAACGCTTAATTAAGTTAAAAATGAGATCGGCTTCACCATAATTATAAATAACTACATAAGCAGCCATAGAAATAATATTTAATGTATTCTTTTTAAATGAATCACATAAATGTAAGTTATCATTGCCAATAGTTATAGTGTCAATAACTAGAGTGTAGGATGACATTTACGACGAACGCGTACTTAAAGGCAACTTAACGACTGCTGTAGATAGATGGGTAACAATGAATATTCAAAAGTACAATTTACAGTAATTGAAATAAAATGACATTTTGCCTGACGTATATTTAGGCTACAACAACTTGTTTAATATGAATCTTTAGATAAGTTTCTGGCTAGTACTTTACAAAACTCACAAGCCCATACCATTTGCTTTTGTCAAACAATTAAAAAAATCCATGCTTTAAAAAATAACAATGTTTACAAAAAAATCCATGTTTGTAAACATTAGGTTCAGTTTTACTGAGCGAGACAACTAACTATTGATGAAATTAAGTTCCTAGGAATATATCTCGACAGGGGGCTGACCTGGGACGATCAAGTCAATTCACTATGTTCAAAAATATCATATACATTTTTTCTATTGAGAAATTTAGTCGCCTTTAGTGACGAAAGCCATCAAAGCTTTGCTGGAGGTGGAATGAAACCCGACTGTCTAGTTATGTCTTGAACCTATATTTTACAAATTTGTTTATTTTAAGAAGAATACTCCATATGAGGAATATTACTTACAGAAAATTCCAACGAAACTAATTAAAAAAGACGAACTATCGTAATTCCGGAAATGTACATCAAGAGGACAACGACTTGTTTCTGCAAGTAGGCTGTTGCATTGCGTTCAGCTTATAAATAACTTGATGCGCGATTCACACCCGATTGGTACAATATAATCGTAAAGTAGAACACTCTTGGACAATCATTTAGCCTTAGTATTGTGCGTCAATTAAAAAATTAAAATTCTAATCACACCAATAAACACTAAGTGACTGCAGAACTGCCTGGTACAGTAAATACTATATCGTCTTTCTGTAACTTTAAAACTGCACGTTCTTTCACTCCTTTTTAAAATTCCTTTATTTCAATAACCACTACACAAATCAAATCTTTAGACTAAAGACAAAGATAATGCTGTTGGTTGTGATGACATCTCGATTCAAATGTTGCTAGCTGTGAGTCCATTTGCCTTAAAGGCCATTACACATCTTATAAATGAATCACTCTGCAGTGGAGTGTTTCCTGAAGCGTGGAAACTGAGCATTGTACGCCCCATACCTAAGGTAACAACACCATCAAGTATGCACGATTTAAGACCAATCTCAATCCTACCAGCGATGTCTAAGATTCTTGAAAAGGTTGTAGTGGATCAAATAACATTATTCATTGAGACAGAACACATATTGCCAAAACTCCAATCAGGCTTTAGACAGAATCATAGCACATGTACTGCACTTACAAACATGTTTACTGATATAATAGATGCTAGGGACAAGGGCAGATACAGCTCCCTTGTCTTATTAGACTACTCAAAAGCTTTTGATTCCATCAACCATGATATGCTACTAGCGAAAATGAAGTATTACCATTTTAGCGACAAAGTAATTGATTGGATGAGATCTTACTTAGGTGACAGGCTGCAAGTAACAAAGCTTGGGAGTGAGACATCAAGGCCCCTAGAAAAACAGCGGGGTGTACCTCAAGGTAGTTGTTTGGGACCAATTTTATTCAATTTGTACACAGCTGATTTCACTAAGTGTGTACAACACTGTTCTGTGCACCTGTACGCAGATGATTCTCAGCTACACTTATCTTATGACCAAAGCAGTATAAAACCTGCCATTGATCAAATTAACTCTGATTTGGATAAGATCTCTAGTTGGTCAGTTGTGAACGGTCTCAAACTCAATTTAGACAAGTGTGTGGTTGTCCACGTTGCCCCAAAGAATGTGGTGCAGGGTCTCGGTGAGTCTGGGTTTGGCGTGTCACTCGATGGCCATCGTCTGACAGTATGTGACAGAGTTAAGACCCTTGGTATCATTCTAGACAGTGGCCTCACATTCTCTGATCACGTTACCTACGCCTCCCAGCGTGCCTTGGGCAAACTGAGGGGGCTATATAGATTTAGAAGCCTGCTACCTGAATCTGCAAAACTACGACTCATGCAGTCTCTCGTATTATCAGTATTTTATTATTGCTATCCTGCATACGGTAACAGTATTTCCAAAGAGGATACAGAAAGGATTCAAAAAATCCAAAACTCTGCCGTACGCTTTATTTTTAACTTAAGGCGGTACGACCACGTTAGTCTTTTCAGGCAGTCTGTAAACCTCCTTCCCATGAAGGCCGTATGCAGGATGCTGACTTGCTGCATGACTCACAAAGTTTTAAAGCTCAATGAGCCCCAGTATCTAAGCGAGAGACTCTCATTCCGGGATGAGGTCTCCCAGCGCAGCACACGTAACGGAGGAAAACTTCATTTTCCAAAGGTTAGGCTTGAAGCTGGGAGGAAAAGCTATACTTATTTCGGCCCGACATTGTACAATGACCTCCCCGATAACTTCAAGCCTTACTCACATGAAACATTTAAGGTAAAGCTTAGGGAAATGCTAATAAATGGTGAAATAGTTGATTAGAAGTTGTTAATGTTTAGTTGTCTAGTTATATAATATGTCTCACTTGTTGCTTTAGGATTAGTTATTCACTGTTCATGTTAGTTTTATTTTTGACTCGAGTTGCTCTGAAAAGCAGTGTAAAACTGAGAAACGCTTATGTAAATAAAGGCATTTTTATTTATTTATTTATTATTTAAAGACAATCATACAATGTACGAGCTCAAAATATTTGTTGAATGTTCGCAGCCAAAAATAAATAAGTTACTGAAGTTGAAATGAAAATTGTATGCACTTACAATGAGATTTGTCACTTGTTTAATTAACATGTCCATAACTTATATGACGGTTTAAAACACGCGATTCTGTTTAATCTACAGTTACGATTAATTTACGACCTCAAAAATACTACCGATTATTATGACATACATATACCAAAACGGAATTGACTGTTTTATAAAAGGCCTTAGGTAACTGAGAGACCTTGAAATAATCCTGAATTTCCTTCAATCTAAAAACTCGCCACAAGGGAAATCTTGGTCCAAACCAAGAATAAACGCCTTGGGAGTATTGATTTTCCATAACCTTGAGAGGGATGAAGTTGTCGGAGAGGAAACGAGAGCGTGCGGGTTGTAAAAACTTATTAGAGGGGGAACCGCGAGAAGGGGCAGAAGGCTGTTTCCGGACCTATGAAACAAAGCGCTAGTAATATCTAGAGGAATTATCTGGAGAGATAGAGGTCTAGTGTGTTATAGGAGGGCTGTCATCTGAAAAACAACTCGGCGATAATTTGAATCCCATGGAATGAAACTAGAAAGGTTCTCCGAACCAACGTTGTCGCTACCCCTGCCTTAGACTTTTCTAATTTTTATTACACTTATTAGTACTACAGAAGCAACGCGTACGTATACAATACTGTAGTGCGTTTCTTTGCATCCAATATAGTTCTAAGTATTCTTTAAAGATGCTCATAAACACAAACGATAGGCCTAATTTAAGTTGACACAGGGCACGTTACTGGCAACTGCTAAGCTGATTAAATGACATTACTTAGTAACTATGCAACAAATTGCAGAGCGCATTCAATCATTTACTCGTGCTTATGCGAATATATGTGACCTCGTGGACACGAGAGAAATTCTGTACTTGTTTTATTAAAAAATGAATCTAGATGTACTGTTCTTCCACTCATAACTGAATGAAGGTTGTTGTTAAATAACTTGAACCGCAGTTTTTAAAAAAACCATGAATATAACAAAATAATATCTACATGTTGAAGAGATCCTCTAAGAACTACTTGACATTTGAATAACTTGGTCCTGACCGGACGTTAATCTGCTGTTTATATTTCAATTATGAAAGTAATCACTGCCTAAAAAATTGCATCAGCAGGTTCACAACATGTACGAGTTGTCGGCGGAGTATCGTTTTATGACTCTCACTCCCAAGTAGTAGCAAGACTGCATCAGTCAACATTGGCAGAGCCCCGCCCGTAGCCTTGGTCGGCCTACGCCAACTCTCTGGCTCTGGTGGAGGTGTAAAGGGAATGTCAACCTCAACACCTAACAGTTTGTTAAGTCTTTAGGTAGATATCATATCAAACCTAAGTATTGTATTCAAGACTATAGGGAGACATTAAAAAAATGTCTTTATTCAATCTTGATAACGTATTATTGAAGTTTCATATTATTATGCATTTTCACTCTCCGCCCTCACAGCGATTGAAACTTCGCTGTTTGAAGGTAGGTCATCAAACAACTACGACCGTAACACTACTGCTCCAAAACATTTTAATCAAATTTAGATAAAATATGAGGATAAAATTTATAATAATTATAGAGTGAAAAGGCATAATAATATGAACCTTCAATAATTAACATCCTCTCCAAATAACAACAAATACCATAGTCTTGATAACGTATGTTTTTTTTAAACATTTTGCTGTGCAAAAAAGAAGCTCACAGTGTTAGATTATGAAATAATTCTTTATCTAATCTCAATCACCAAATCCAAACATATTTTAAGCAGGTATTTTTTTTAAAGGTCATCTATCCAACAACATACACTTATCAAACATAACATCAAGAGAACGACTTTCGTCTAATAACGATAGATAGTTGTTAATCATAGTCGAAATAGACTTTATATAACGAAGTTAATTATTTTCAGGTGGTAATATAACTGCAAGAGCACGATGAGGAGTAGGCTCAACTTTATTTTATTTTGCGCGAGATAAAATATAATGATTAAACTTATTTTCATGATAAAACTATTGAGTTTGGGGGTTTGTATATAGTATAACAAAGGCATTGGTGAATATCCATCAATGTGAAGTGGAAGGTACAGTTATCTTCGTATAGTAGTTGGAAACAGAAAGTTAACAATGTGGGGGTGGGAGAAAGTCTGGTAGGCTACTGTAGTGAAAGTGTGCTGAGATAGTATTGTGTCACCCGCTCTACATTAGTTATGTATATTATACTCACATTACTAATTCTTTATTTTCATAATATAGTATGCAATGTTAATACCACATTTTTAAAACGCTAAGTTTTAAAGTGATTACTAGCGTTTTTAAAATCAGTTAACATTCAAACTGTAAAGCTCTCCTTTGGGTTTGAATAAGTTGTACTTAAAATGGACATGCTAAACTGTTTATCTTCACTGAATCCTTTAACGAAAACAAAAGTAGGCAATAAGCAAATCCAAAACAACGAAGAACATGAGGTACCACAAAATACATAAAAGGATTATCACATCGTTGTATCCTGGTTTACCTTTAGGTTGTGGGCGATCTGGCGGATGTAGTAGAGATCCAGGTCCTGGAGGACGTCTATCTTGCCGCAGCCAGCGTTCTTGGAGCCCGGAGGCGACTCTCGCAGGGAGAGCGCCGCCAGAGGCGGGAAACACGAGTCCATCGTTCACCGCGGCACCCTCATCACACATCCGGTGATCTCAGTCTAGGGTATCACATCCACTTCACACACAATTCGCTATTCCATCTGTATTTAAAATTTTTTGAATCATATTTACTAGCTGACTAGCATTTGCTCACATTTCACTATATAAATAATTCCTAACTATATTGTATTTGAGGAATCGTTTCGTTGAGGAATATAATACAGAGTCTGGATGACCGTAAATATTACGTGAGTAGTTAAATTTTTACAACGCTAAACTACTCATCAATTAAAAAAGAATATGCTTACCACGATAAACTAACTATTTGTAGCAGAAAACAGGTTTCGTATCACTAATTTTCATTAGTCGATCGAAATTCTTATTTTATACGTTTCTGACATTTAAAAAAATGCACACACTGCAAACCTTATATCGAGTTTCTTGGCTCTAAACTATCCTCGTTAATTTTTTTTATTAAATAAATTTTCTGCGCACCAAAATGTATTTCTCATGAGATTAATATACTCCTCCCTCTTTGAATCGAGACTTCGAAATGGTATTGTTCTATGTGGTTCTAAATCCCAGACCTATTTCTTGTGAGAATTTTCCGCCAGCAAAAGTGATCAATTCGAATAATGGCAGGCGTGAATAAACGGGCGGCAATTTTCAGGCCATTAAATATTTAACTTTACCATCCATTTATATTTATGAAACACTTATATTTTACAGATCGAAGGCAACCATACAAACAGGTTGAGACAGAGACATACATGAGTACAACACAAGACAAAGACATCAACACACACAGACTGGAGCTCTCCGCCAATCTTCCCCAAAACCTTGGATCTAAATTATTCAATAACCTACCGAATAAAATTAAAAGAGCAACAGTTTAATACATTCAAAAATTCACTTAGGTGGTTTCTATTACAGAGAGGGTTTTACTCGGTCGGTGAGTGCTTTAATTAATGGCCTTGAGTTTTATTCTAGTTTTGTTTGTTAATATAATTGACTTATAGCTTTAATAAAAATATAATATGTTTATATAATCTTAAAACAGTTCAAGGGCTAAATAAACAGTTTTTGAATAATATGTTTTCTGCATGTTAAGTAGTGTTATATACCTATATAAGTTCACATATGTAATACAATTTATAAAATTGTCCCTGCATTAAAAGATTTTGATTTGATTTTGCATATAAGCAGGATATAATTTGTGACTCGGTACGTTCTCCTTATAAACAATCTCACAACAAGTACAAATGGCACCCTTTTTTTTCTTTTTTTGCAGCTAATTTACAACTTAGTTACAGAGTATCAATATTGTAGTTTGTTGCTACATGGACTGTCTTTATGACTTCCAAATTACGTAAAATTCAGATTACAATTTAGACAGGTAAATAGAATCTTATGTTTTTTTTCCAAAATACGTACGTTATACATACAGAGATACGCAGTTTTGAATACGTCCTGTAGGAAAATGAACACAATTCGTGTGGTGAATGTAGTGTACTGCCTGGCGCCTACAGTTGTCATGACAACGGAGGGCGCCACCCACGCCACCGACTAATGGCCTGCCTCCAGACAACATGCCAAAGTTCTGATAACACTGACACACACTTCAAGGTAGATACATATTGGACCACCATTTGTTTTTGACAAAATATATTTGAGATATTATTCCAATTAAAGGAAAAACAACTATCTCTAGAACTTTTAAGATGCCAACTTGCATGCATTAGTTTCTAGTGAAAGAAGGTGTTTCTCCCTAAATATAAAGATGTCCACCATAAGTGTTTCTCCCTAAATATAAAGATGTCCACCATAAGTGTTTCTCCCTAAATATAAAGATGTCCACCATAAGTGTTCCTCCCTAAATATAAAGATGTCCACCATAAGTGTTTCTCCCTAAATATAAAGATGTCCACCATAAGTGTTTCTCCCTAAATATAAAGATGTCCACCATAAGTGTTTCTCCCTAAATATAAAGATGTCCACCATAAGTGTTTCTCCCTAAATATAAAGATGTCCACCATAAGTGTTTCTCCCTAAATATAATATAAAGATGTCCACCATAAGTGTTTCTCCCTAAATATAAAGATGTCCACCATAAGTGTTTCTCCCTAAATATAAAGATGTCCACCATAAGTGTTTCTCCCTAAATATAAAGATGTCCACCATAAGTGTTTCTCCCTAAATATAAAGATGTCCACCATAAGTGTTTCTCCCTAAATATAAAGATGTCCACCATAAGTGTTTTACCGTTCGACCGTTGTCTATATGTTGTTGATAAATTGATAAAAGTTAATCCAGAATTAGCTGTTAATGTTAATATTATGATTTTAAAATTCGGTGGGATCTTCCAAAAAACAGTTAAATATTTATAAGTAATGATCTATACACCGATATTGCAACTTAATTAACTACGAAACAATAAAATGAATTCATGTCTGTCCCCCTGACACCATGTACGTCTGGCGAGCAACTGTTTCTGGGAACGGCAAACCGAGTGACTCGCGAGGTCAGCGGTGATTGTTCCACGCCGAGGGTGGCAGTGACATCACTATAGAACGTTCACATGACGTCATATCGATAAAAGGATCCAAGTGTCTACTTCGATGTTGAGGGTTGATCACTCAAACAACTCATAACAAGAGCTATCGGGCTGCAGCCGAGTTGTACCCCTGTTCCAATCATACCGTATGTCTTGGGCACCTTTTCAATACTGTCTACATTATTCAAACAGGCGAACTTAACGATACCAGACAGCTACGGTGCAGTAAATGGCGATGGGAGTACAGCATTGACGTTAGTGTAATAAACTCGATGGTTGAAGAAAGTCACAACTCAAACCAGTGCTAAGGAAAACAAGCTTACCAAGAAATAGAAAGTTGCCTTCGACAAAGAGTAATCAGAAACGAAATAATGCACTAAAGTTTATAGACAAAATCCATTTATTTGAAAATACACACAACAGTCCGAATGCAAAAACAAAATCCATTAGGTCCGAGTGAAATTTGTCAACAGACACATTGAGTGTAATACAGATCTTTGTTGCTACGAAAATTTCGACAGGCAAATTTTGTCAAAAAAGTACTTAATGGGCTAAGTAGCATCATAATGCATGCATAATACAGATATGGCATTGATTTAGTAAAATTAATAAAAATGTGAAATTCCAAATAAATTCAACAAAAATAAATATGGAAGAAAGTACCGAGTAGATTATTAAGAAATGTCGGCTATTATTAAAAAACGTTGGAAACAAACTAACAGTCAAAATATCCCATATTTTTAACTGATTGCGACAGCAGTGGAAATTGATGTTCTGTCAGTATGAGTTGTAGTGTGTGTATAACGTTTCAATTGGTGATCAAAAAACAACCGCCCTTGACGTTTACTTCCAATCAACTAATCCGTCAGCACTTGACGCTCCACTTGCTATTGCGTCGGTTCTTTTATATGAGAAGCTCACAATGAAATGAGAAAGAACACACACATAATAATAAGACAAAATAAATACATGTATGTTTTGTTCCTATGCTTACTTTTACAAAAAAAAGCAAGCATTCTAATTTATTCTTCCAATAGTGTGAAACACTTTACATATTTTATATTTACATGCCTATACGAAAGGTGTGTGATAGGGATTTCGACTGTTTTCGTTTGTTACTCCCGCCAAAACAGATGAATTTACACTTTCAGATTAGAACAGAGTATGGAGAAATTATTTTATATTATTATACAGATATTATTATAAATTCTAAGATATTATAGTTATACTATACTTCTTCTGTGTTCGCTGGGTCGGACAGCGAGTGTCTGGCAGACAACTGTGATAATGTATCTTTATCACACTGAGCGGGCGTGTGTGACTGTCGGCACTAATTTTGTTTTGCAATAACTTAATTCATTACAGTAATTATTAGCGTGTTTTTATGATATAGACTTTGACCATATACACTCAAAACTCCTGTGAAATACTATAGATGTTGTCAACATATTTTTTAGCTCTTGACAATTTTTATTTTCTTAGTTCTGTTCTTCATTAGACTGTACATAATTGCAAGTTAATCTAAAAAGTAAATTTCCCTAATTTACTGGACTTGATCATCAGGTTCGGCTACAGAATAGAGGATTTTAACAATTAATTATTAATAAATAATGTCTTCAGATAAAAAATATCAGTAATTTTTAAGTAGACCTACAAATAATTATTCAGGATAAAACGAAATAGTACAAAAAAAGTTTTGTAGAAAGGTACTGGTATTTAATTATTAATATTTGATTTAATTATATTTTTTTACAGGTTTCAATTTAACTATAAAAATAAACCTACTGCCGTGCAAACTGAATATATAGCCTATTCATTGACAAACAGTTCCTTACTGAACTTACTAACCTTCTATCCAATCAAGTTTTATGTCGTAGGATGGGTCATTCAAGTTTTATTAAATAGGGTGGGTGGGAGGAACACTGACTACTTCCCACTCACTCTAAGAATATTGGAAAGTTCTTATATCTTAGTGATAATTTTCCAACCAGCACATACAGGTACAGTGGAATTTGAGAAGGTTCAAGAAGAGTTAGCACCACGGACGAACAAATACACATTTTATTACTAGTTCTGTCGTTGGACCATTGACGTGATCTGGGCTCACATTTGGTATGCATGTGTTTGTGGCACGTTTCAACTACGAACTTTTGAAAATGAGGTGAAGCGTTCAATATATAGGGTACGGGCTGAAGAGGCTGTCTTGAAAGTTAGGAAGGGTAGAGTACAATATATCCAGGCTGCAAATTATTCTGCTCAAGCGCGTTTCCAAGAAGTTTCTATTACCTTACAATCTACATGCAACGCAATCATCGAACACAGTTTGTTTCCATAAAGAAAACACCGCGCATGCATTATCATAATGCGATACTTAAATGTGGCAGGCCGGATGTTTAAGCATACATTTCCCATCAAACATCGTACATATAACTAATAATCAAGATGAGAAACCCCTATTAGTGTTTGTCGTCATCTATGACGATACGACCAAAAGCCTGATATGGATCACTGTATTTTGAAGTGTGTGGAAAGGATTTTGGAACTGGCCTCAACTCACCGTCCTTGTGCCAGATGTCGAATAGATGTGGCCATTGCGGTAATGAACGCTAAAACACCTGACAAACAACTAGATTACACACGTCTAGTATACGTATTTCCACAAAGAAGAAACAGAGGTCGCATCCAATAGTGCGCTAAATGTGAGTCTAGTGAGTATGACAGGTAAATATTTCTCCAGTTTGCCATGCGTTGGCAAGGCCAGCACCTTGTCAGTCCCTCCCTATATACGTCCAAATCCTCAACGATAAACGTAGTAATTATTACTACAGATCTAATGTACGTGTATAAGGATGTACATAGTTGTAATCTATTTATAACTGCAACTGAGGCGTTCGGTGCGGCCACAAGAAACCGACCTCTGTTTCTTTTTCTCTATGGTAATTCCCAAAGTACTGGCACTGTTCCATATAGCCGTTGACAGACGCGTCTAGGAACACTTGACGATGATGGGACAACAGTAAACGCAAACTTCGACAAATAAAATTATATGTCAGGAAAGGAAATGTAATAAAGTAAACTATATGTATATTACATACATACAGCTGGTCCCTTTATTCACTCACATTTATATTTGAGCTACAAATTTTAAATATGTACTGTTGACACCGGAAACACCCTTTTAATATTGACAAATACAATGAATGTAACGTTCCAACAGCTATTCCGTAACAGTTATCTCCTCCCGATAGATAACTCATTTCCGCTTGCTGAGTTTACATTAATAACTCTGGCAAAACAAGAAAATAGAAAGACGATGATAGGAAAGCCAAGTACGAAACAACATTCAGTTTTGAATAATGAAACTTGCAACCGGCTATTTTAACCGATAATAATTAATATTAAGAAAATGATTTTCAACTAATGTCAAGTTGAAAGTAAATATCTTAAACGGCGTAGTATAATATTGTAACTGAACTTAGATACGTTCAACACACAACAATACAATAAAATGTCACATGCCTGATGGCCAAAGTTACCCTGACTGTTACTGGAAACTACTAACGTGCTAAGACGAGAAAACTACATGTTACGCGGACTCGTCTTATTAGTACGCTGAAATACATTTCAATATTCCCACAGAAAAACTGGGATCTTTCCAGTTATCTGTCAGCCATCGACATCCTCATAATATATAGGAAATAAATACAATGTTAAAATTGTGTTATTTTGAAAGAATACATTTATATAAATATATACGACACTAATCACGAGTAATCTAACCTACCCAATCTTAAATAATCTATCCAAGATTGCTGAAACATATTAGAAAATACATAAATATATTATGTTCTTTAAGACGTTTTTCACAACTCTCTAAAATTACTAAGTCTTAGATTTAAAATTATATTTGTGGTACCGGTAAGTGAATGTCCGTAAACAGAACTGATACATGGACTACCCACGAGTAGTAGTAACACCAACATGCGTACAGTAATCGTTATAATATCAATTTGCTATATGTTTAAAAAATTAAGTATAGAAAATAAAATATCCGAGCAACCGATAATTTGCCGAATTAAAACTTTTTGTATGGTCACCTAAACGTAACACATATTAAAATTACAATAAGGTTCGTTTTTAGGAATGCCACAGTCATACACATCTGCGAGTAAATAAAATCCGCCTATTTTGTCGATTCTTTCTTCTGCCGGCCTACGTAAGGTCGCCGACCTGGAGTGTGGTAACCCATGCTCCAGTGTTTACTGACCTGTGTTATCTATCTGTCACTATTTTAATCTGGCTTGCCGCAGAATGAAACGTTACCAGAGTAGTTGGTAGTTTTCTTCTTAATTAACTGAATATTGACTATTGAGCTAGGGCATGATTATGTATGAATAAGTAGTTCTACGTGTGCATTGTGACAACAAATAGATCAACTTTAAACGTAAATTCCCATTTCCCCAATTACAATTTACTTATGTATTAACAGATTCCTACATCTCTTGATATGATTAAGTTCTTTATTCTAGACTTTTACCTTTAGAGACTACACAGAGGTAGTAGTCGTCATATATTTGGCTGTATATCTCATAAGAGCAATGTTAAATGTGGTACAGCACCGTGACTTAAAAATTGTAATTTTTAAATGTTAATTGTTCATTTGTACCATTATACACTCATTATTTTTATTTCATTACAAATCAATATTTTTTTAATTAAAGAGTGGATCCACAAGTAAGTTTTACCAATGAATACAGATATGTATTCATTGCTTTTACACTTTCAAACAGCGTAAAAATTATTATTTTCAAACTAGATTCTTAAGTCACGTTGCTGTACCGCATATAACATTGCTCTTATACGATATAAATCCAATATGTCGACTACCTGTGCAGACTCTTAGATTACTACACGACACCAAAAGTATAATATGGCATTTTAGATTTTAAAACTGTTCGTTACTTTCTTTACTGTTAAAAGTTCCACTGACAGTACATATCCCTGCCATATTACTAGGCCTAAATACTGATAGTGCTTGTATTATGAGCATTTCCCAATCTGGATAGGTATTATTGGGTCACTTTGTTCCTTACAAGCGAAAGTAAGAGGGAAAGTACAGTAGTTCTTAGTCATGCCTAACGTCAGTGAGATACTCTACATGGCTGACTTCTTCATTTCACCTCGCCTGATATAAGTTATGCTTAGAATTAAATACGTTTAGGGAATTTCATATCGAAACAGCAGCTATCTTTTTATTTTATTCATTAAAAGACGCTTGTATAGTTAAACGATAATATAAATTGTAAATGAGTGTAACGGGTAGACGTGAACGAGTGTATCTATGTTACAAACAGGGTAAACTGATTATTAAAAATTACCATTTATTAAAAGCCTTAGCACCTTCGAAACCTGCAACTAATCGTGTGAAGTCCGAATCACGTGCTATTAGACTGGACATCATCCCTGGGCTCTTACCTACACAACATTCGAACACTGGCCACAAGCCGTGACAATGATAACTCAGACATGCTTTTAGTTACCATTCCAAAAGAGGCATTAGGCATAGTGTATAACCATCGATTTTATTATATAATAAAATCGATTTTTTGATTTTTCTGTACATAATCAATAATATAACCCAGTTACTAAAGATTACCTGTGTTTAGTGTAAGTTGTAGGTTATAGATTCTGTTTTCAGTCTTATTAACATCAACATAGTGTCTGATTGATGATTATTAACAGCGTGGACACTACTGAGAGGGCTAGGAGTTATGTTGTCTATGAGAGGGAATTGCGCTTTACAGTTAGCCTAATATTTTATCAACACTACAAGGTTTCCACCATTAGCTGTCGGTCATTTAGTTACCCTGACTGTTCTAATAACAAATGGCCCTTTTAAAGAGTAAGTCGATTTCAGTTGCTGGTATAAAGGAAGACTAATCATACGATCTTTCTAACAAATTGGGACATTTTAGTTACTCATTCACAAAACATAAATCATAATCACCTAGGCCTACCCAATTTTCCTCAATTACCAACTACATATTTATTGATCTATTAGATATTTATAATTACATCAGTAGGTATAAAACAATGTTGTGAAATAATTAAGCAGTAGAAAAACCAAGTAAAAACCCCCAATACTAGTGTTTACCTACTAATTATTTACTTGACAAAACTTATCCCATACACTGCAGAGAGATATTCAAAACAGCAGATTTGTAATAGGCCTGTTAGAATGATTTTGATATTGTTATCAAAATCATTGGGCCTATCTATACTGGACTTGTTTCTGTACAAACTAGTAAAACTGCAATCAGGGTGTGTATAACAGAACAAAATGCTTGTAAGAAGAGAAGGGAGAGAACAAAATGGGAGGTTAGAATTGGAGTTTACCACCCCTCAGTTCCATTCCAACCCCTTAGGGGTCCAAAACCTAATGACTCTAAGTGGGGGAGGGCTGTAATTTGAAAATACAGTGAATACATTTGAAAAATATGTGAATTTTTAGCGCAACAAAGCATGATAAATTGTATATTCCAAATATTATCAACTGAATTACATCAACTAATTGTAGTTTGTTCTTTGATTTCTCTTATCTTCATCATACTGAGTTTAGTTGTAGTAACCAGAATATAAATTAATTACAAAATATTCCACAAACCCAATTGAGTGTCGAAACGGTTAATAATTTTATTTACATACGGTACCTACATGATTCAATGTCCTCAATATCTACTACCTCTCTGAAGACAACCACATAACACCATCAGTGAATTTTATGAAACATTGTAAATACTTTATATAGACACATTTATTTAATACGGGTTTTTACGTATGTAGCAGTACTCTGGGTTTTACTATTTCCAGATCCAACCATTGCTGGAAAAAGAATCTATTAAGATGATTTAGCTGAATAAATGATTAAGTTATGTACATAATGTACAGTAAGAGCATTGACAAAGGCCATAATACAAATCTAAATACATTTAAAGAAAGGTAAATAATGTAACTAATCCCATAATTTAATTAGCAGCTACAGAATGTCACGAGATATTAAGCCTATTTAATGTTTACCTAATACGCTAAAATGTGAGCAAATGCAGCTGATTAGCCTTATCATCACTTAAAAAGAAGACTTTAAAAAATGTTCCAGTTATCTACAAAATTACAAACAATATCCAACGATAAGTTATCACTAGCGATTGAATCATGGCTACATTCTACTCCACTTAAGTTTTTTATAATTGGTTAAAACGAATAGGTTAACTTGACTATTTAAACTAAAAGGAAACTCACCGGAACTTAATGAATTAATAAATTAAACAGTCGCACTTATAAAACCGATAAAAACATTGCATCTAATAATGAACAAAAATAGCAATTCCTACTCTTGGTGAATGTGACTGTAAACTTACAACAGTAATTATTGCTATTCTAAAACACAACACTTCGGAACATCACACAATCGACTCAATTGGAGCACATAAACAATATCTAAAACAAAACTAAACTCAAACTGACGCTTGTCGGACTCGGGAAGTTGTCGTGCGTGCTCCGCGTAGAGAACTTCCGAGCGACCGGACGCTCAGCTGTTGTCTTGAAACAGTTGTACCAACGGAACAGCTCTCTTCTCCTGCAGGACAGCCAACTGCCAATGACATAAATGATCGTTCACTCTCCCGATCCGCACAGGACTAATGTTGAAGTGTTTTAGTGTTTGTACGTTGATTGTAAATTACACATTCATATTTTCCAAGAATATTTTGGACTAACACATTTATTTAGCATTTCCATAAATTCAACATCAATAAATGTATTAAGCTTTAAGTTTGGAAATGGATGCTTTAGGTCATAACCGTAATTGGTTAAATGAAAACAGGAAATTGCTTTAACACTTGTAAAAAAATAATAATATACTTATGATTATTTCAAACTATGTATTACACTTACATACAGAACATCCGACTTATTTCAC
The DNA here is from genome assembly GCA_035578905.1 of Stictocephala bisonia. Taxonomy (NCBI): domain Eukaryota; kingdom Metazoa; phylum Arthropoda; class Insecta; order Hemiptera; family Membracidae; genus Stictocephala; species Stictocephala bisonia. The sequence continues at coordinate 56,493 of JAQJVL010000006.1, forward strand.
AGAACATCCGAGAAGTTTAAAATTATCACACTATGCCTAAATAATGCACTGAATATAATTTTTTTAAAGATTGAAGGTGATATTTGTTTACCAAACAGTTTTAGTATTCAAATATCGATGTCATAATTTCCAAACATGTCATCAATACTAATTTCGATTTCAAATATTTAATCGACCTATTCTCACCACAAGTACACACAACAAACTTTCTAATCTATTTTAAAACTAATCTTTCATAATCAAAAACGTAAAAAAAGTACGAAACTTGGTGCCGATTGAAAGAAGTGATTCTGGAAACAAGTCACAGTGTTTAGTGTTTATGGAAAACACGCAAACATGTTTCCGTCTCTAAGGGGGAACACATGTTTCAGTGTAGGAGGGGTAGCAATGATCTGGAATGATTCTGATGACAGTTAGTTCTTTCTTCATTTTAGGCGTCTAGTACATGTACAGCAACGGCCTTAGATCTATGTATACATTCTTTAAATGTTATAGAAACAAAAACTAAATTATTAAAAAAGTTATTTATCGAGGACATTTTATTTAAACATTGTTCATTATATTTAACTATAAATATTTCATAAAACTTAAAAATTAATCAGTAAAAATAAAAATAATTGTGAGTTATTATATGTTTTACTCGCCTTAACAAAGCCCTATAAAACTGAAATGATAATCTGACGTACTTTTGGAGTTATTTTTTAAATAGTCTATTTTTAGTGTACATTGTATATTCGGTAATGAATTCTCAGTTGCTAACCATCTTGAAGTGAGAGCGAGCAGACTAGGGACCGATTTAGGGGTTCTGTATAGTTTCATTTTTATAAGGCTCAATAGAATCTCGAAATCAGTCAGTCATCCTAGTACAGTTTCTGAAATCACCTTCGTGCCTTTAGTCAGAGAGTAGGTTCTGACCTTAAAACGCACCTTCTTGAAGAGTCCAACAACGTCTTTTCTTTGGAAAGTGAGCCACATGGTAAAAATGTAAACTTGCACAAGCTAAAAACATCTCTAGTCCACATCTCGGCCCTCGGGTAACATTGACCAGCTAGTGTGGATACAAACGAATGAGAAAAGTGTGTTCCTTTGTTGTTTACAAGAGTGGACAAAGCTTTATTATCAAATAAAAGAAAACGTTTCTTTTACATTTCACGTGTAGCTCATTTATAAATTGGTGATTGACTTTAAGAACAACTTTGACTAAATCATTAATACATTTCGAAGAATCGTTAGCTATTCATTTTTAAGATACGTTATATGCGAAAGACGTTCAGAGGTGTAACGGCAAGATTTACAATGAAAGGCGAGTGGTTTTGTTAAGAATCGATTTATTTTACTGGTAATTTTAATATTCTCAAAAATAAACCTATATTCAGATAACTTGAGGTCCTAAATACATTTCTAACGTGCCAGTATATTCAGTAACGAAGACTTCCTTTCTGTTTAGTGACTGTTAATTTTCCAGTTTTAGTTGGACTACTTCAGAGTGAACATATTTATTACACGTATTTATAACAACTCATGTGGGGAAACGCTGGGGCATATAAAGTATTTCATTAACTACTGTACTTAAAAGTACTTTTTTCGTACACGCGTAACCCTTGGCATCCACTTTTCCTCCAGGTAGACGAGTGAATTCGTCCAGCTCATCACTCAAGTTTCAAAGCTGAATCTGGCGTAGATAAGGTAGCGCATATAATGTTAGAAGTTTTTATGATACAATATTTAATAAAAATTCAGATTATAATAATTTTAACGTTTTTTATTATAATAATTATATACTTCATAAATATTATTAAGTATTCCATGGAAGATGCCGAATGAAGAATAAATGAGGGCATCCATTTAAATTAGTTACCAATCGTAAATCAAACTTTGTCAATGGCCTCTACAACATTTATTGCGCGGACCATCTATGTTTGTTTGTCTGCCGCCTATAAGGAGTAGAGTGGCCGCAGCAAAGTAAGTCTATATTTACACCGCACAATTGGCAACCACCTCAGACTATCTGCCGTGATACACGGAGGTTGCGAGTGTAAGACACAATGGTGATAAATATTTACACCGCACAATTGGCAGCCCCATCAGACTATCTGCCGTGATACACGGAGGTTGCGAGTGTAAGACACAACGGTGATAAATATTTACACCGCACAATTGGCAGCCCCATCAGACTATCTACCGTGATACACGGAGGTTGCGAGTGTAAGACACAACGGTGATAAATATTTACACCGCACAATTGGCAGCCCCATCAGACTATCTACCGTGATACACGGAGGTTGCGAGTGTAAGACACAACGGTGATAAATATTTACACCGCACAATTGGCAGCCCCATCAGACTATCTGCCGTGATTCACGGAGGTTGCGAGTGTAAGACACAACGGTGATAAATATTTACACCGCACAATTGGCAGCCCCATCAGACTATCTGCCGTGATACACGGAGGTTGCGAGTGTAAGACACAACGGTGATAAATATTTACACCGCACAATTGGCAGCCACCTCAGACTATCTGCCGTGACACCGTGCTGGTGATAAACTAGGCAAAGTGGTTTTGACCCACCCGTCCACCCATACATGTACAATGGTATCGACCTACCCACCCACCCATACACATACAATGGTATTGACGCAACTACCCACCCGTACACGTACAATGGTATTGATCCACCCGCCCACCCATACACGTACAATTGTATTGGATATAGTATAGTACCATTGTACGTGTATGGGTGGGCGGGTGGATTAGTACCATTGTACGTGAATTTTAGTACCATTGTACCCACCAATAAATCTAACCTATCATATTATACTAATACTTTTATATCCTTAATATACGAATTCTGAAAGGTTCCGTACAACACTTAGTGCTTAGTTTGACCTTAATTTCCCATTATGGGACTACAATAAACGCCATACAATATCTACCTCTCCAATTCTACAAAGTTCAGTTTTCCTCCTAATATGAGTTTAGCAGACAATAATTAACTATGTGATTACTTGATTCAATATTAGCACCCCAAACACATGCCACTAAGGTTTCCCTACCAATAGTTGGCTACCACCTTATTTCAAATGTTGTTATACACCATTTACAAACAAGTTTAATTTCTTTATTTTGTTGCACTTCAAAACATACTAAAAAAATTATAGCGGAGAACAAGTTGGCTTCAAGGGATCGCGGCAGCAATGTGTAATTAAGAATAAACCAAACTACATAATTTGATAAACTTTTATATTTGATTATTGTTAAGCATTATAATTTCGTAACTCTCGAGAAACAAATAATTACTACACTGGAAATATACAATGCTCCAAGTTTATCGTCTGTTTCAAACCACTACTAAGTTATGCATATAATATATTACCTACCTTTCTAATTATTGAGATTCCTTCGACCAGACCGGGCATCCTAATAGAAGAATAATATCTGCAGTCAGTATCGGATCAGGTTTCGCACAAATAAAATACACCACAATAAACAATGAATTATTAAATAAATAAATAAACACCACAAATAAATAGCTGAGCACGAGTGATGATTGACATATGAGTGTAGCATCAACCAAAGACGTGCTAACACTGCTCAGCAACTCTGGAAACATCCTGTCTGTCCAGCCGGTGGGCAGGCCCCCCACATCATTCCGTGGGCCCCGTTGCTAAAAGTCTTGATGGGCCCCCCCTTTAACTAACAAAAAATAAAAAATTTCTATGAGTATATTATGGCTAGGATAATGCGTACTGAATATGTATTGGCATTTGTATTAGTACCTTATCTGTGTTCTGGACATTCTGGTACGTTGAGAACACATTAACACATCCTAATTTTCTCATTGAGATATTTAGAAGCAGAAGATACAAAATTTGGGGGAAAATGAAGTAGGCAAGGCAAATACATTTTTATCAAAATCTTTATTGAAGGAAAATCTAATGTATTTCACAAAAATTAGTCTTACGTATAGCTTGATAAAATAAACTTAGATTCAACGCTAAGAATTATGTTGGCTTAAACAAAAATATAGGTTATATGTTGCATTGTAAACATTGAAGTTTCTGAGTTCTGATAGTTCATTGAGAGATTGGAATCTACATTTTTCTAGCTTTCATCATTGAGAATTTTGCGATTACATCACTGAAGTCAAGGCTTGATGCAAGACGGTGTTCGATAGCTAACACTCCAAGTGAATTAAGGCGTTCTTGAGCCATTGATGCGCGTTGCCATGTCTTCAATACATTGCCCATCTTACTAGATGCTCTTTCTGCAGATGCAACAGAAACTGGTATCGTACAAAAGATTCTTAATGCAATACACACGTTTATGAATATTAGTTCTAACTGTTTGGCATGGATTGCATTTAATAACTCTAATTGGTTACTTGACATGTTTTTTCGGTCAATTTGAAACACAGAGTTGAATATATGTTTCAGATGAATAATTTCATCTGAAAAGTTTTCTGATAGATCGTTCTTATAAGTTTTAACTAAGTTCTCAGCCTTGTTCCTTAACTCACTGTCTTCCATCGTGCTGAATTGAAGAACAGGGCTGAAGAGTTCAGTTAGTTCATTTGTAGCTTCAAATCTTGTATTGAGATCGGACAAAATACGATCCAAGACTCTATACACAATACTAGTTTTGAAATGGTTTCCTTCTTCTTCAATATTTGTTTCCAATTTAGGGCCACCTCTTGATTTTGAAAACGTAGATGGTATGTTGATGGATTCTGCCACTAAACGTGACTCACTGATTATGTCTTCCCACGAATTTCTCAGTCGTTGCATGTCTTCCTTCAGATCATTCATCAGTTTCACTACAATGTCCAGAGAGATACTCTGCGACTGAATTATTACACTCTTTTCATTGATGCAACCCAATACTTTGTACCAAAATACTGTCATGCAAAGGCCTTGAAAAGAAGAAAAGTATTTTTTAAGACCCATTACTTTATTGTATGCTTTTGGTTCCAGGCTTGATTTCAACTCAGTTAATACTCGTTCTAAGGCCTTCAATAGTCCTGGGTAGTGTTTTGCAGCGGGAACAATGGCTTCGAATCTTTCGTACCACCTTGTCTGTGATTGTTTTTTTAGCGAAAGCGACATTTCTGAAGTCAAAATATCCCATCTTGTAGGACTATGGGCGAAAAAAGAATACATTGTTTCCAAGTTTCCAAAGAAAGTCATAATTTCGGGGCATGTTTGAACTGCATTAACTCCTATTCTGTTTAAGGAGTGAGCTCCACATGGTGAGTAAAATGCCACATCGTTTTTCTTTAACAGTCTTGCTTTTACTCCTTTTACTTTTCCACACATGTTAGATCCACCGTCATACGCTTGAGCCCTGCAGTCCTCAAGAGGGATGTTATTTTCGGCTAAGACAGTTAAAATTTCATTAGTAATATCTTCTCCACTTTTTCCATTACAGTTGACAAACTTCACAAACCTTTCTTTTATTTCATATTGCTTGGAGTCTTTACTTTGAATGACATATATCAAAATAAATACGTTTTGTTCAAGATGGGATACATCAGGAGTTGCATCAACAATCAGCCCATAATAAATAGATTCTTGCCTTTCTTCAAGTATACATTTTAAAACTTTTTCACCGCAAAGTGAAATAAACTCATTTTGACTTTTCCAAGATAAGTAATGGGCTTGTCCTTTCATGTTTTTTCCTTGCAATTGTAGAGTTTTAATCTTAGCCAAGTGCTCCCTAGTGATTTCATCGTATTTTCCAATTAACTCCAAAATCCCCAGAAAATTCCCATTGTTTGCATCGCCAATTGATACATTATCTCCTTGGAAAGGCAACCCCCTTGACGCTAGAAAGAGTGTCACGTCTAAAATCCGTTGTAAAATTGCTTTCCACTTTTCTGCTTCGTTCAAAATTTGTTTTTGAAGACCACTGTCAATACCTTTTGAACTAATTGATTGTTGGAGGGATTTCCATTGACAATAAGATTTACGATGATCATTGCTATTTTCATGTTCGGGAAGTTTGTTATACAACATTTTCCACGGAAATTGAGCAGGTGAAAATCCTGCGTTTCCTAATTTGCTTCTTTTTTGGCAATTAGAAAAAAGAGTGCAGGCAATGCAATGAAGTGTCTGTTTTGAAGAGCTCCAAATTAACCAGTCCCTAGGGTACTTTTCTCGATTGTTTATAGATTTAGTGTTTAGAAGATAGTTAGGAAACTGTTTTCCTGTTTTGTCTTTAGGGAATGTCTTAGCTTGACTACATAATTCTTCAAATGTTATATTGTTTTGAGAGACAATGTTCTGGCGATTAATATCACTTATAATTACCGGCCATGTGCCTGGGTCGGTAAAATCTATAATTGATATATCATTGATAGAACTCTCGTCATTTGAAATGTCGTTTTCATTATTGCTACTTGTATTGATTGAATCTACATGTCCTACCTGCTGCACATCAGAGGAAGTCTTGCCTGTATTGTCATCAGTTTCAAACATTAATTCACTGGACACAGATACACTATCATCAGTAGCTTTAGAAGCAGATAAACTGTCACTTCTAACACTTGCATCATCATCACCACAATGAGAAAGGCTATCAGTATCGTCATTCTTTTTAAAAAACTTTGTAATGTTCTGCCGGCCCAAAGCCCCTTTTGCATCTTTTATGGCTTTTAACTTCCGTTTTTGCGCCCCGGATTTGTGCTTGAAATTACTTGTAGACAATGATTAATGATGTAGAAAAGAAACTATTACACGTTTAACACAAATAATTATATGGTACACAAACTGTCATGTGGCAGAAACACACTACTGTAATCAGTACTAAGCACCTCTTAGGATCAACAACACTGACATGACTGGTGGCTGGAAATGGTGTGGACGGTGGACGGGTGGAGTGGTGCAAGTGGGGGAAGGGAGAGGAGAGGGGTACACTAAAAATAGCAACACCATTGACCTTGAGCCGAGTCACAGAGGGCTGGCCCAAGGCTAGTATACAGGAGGTTGCCTCAGTCCCGTAAGGCGCATGGAGCCAGTAGCCGGCAGGAGTGTGATGTCATTCGGCGACCTGAGCGCCGCACTGCCTCGCCGCACATAGGAACCATTACGGCTCTGAACTTACTTACTGTGACTAATTATTACTTACACTTACATACTTAAGTGAAAATGACTTCTTCTTTGACTAATTATTAGAAACGATTTTAGACAGAAATGATATTTGCTCCCCACATTCCTTTGCTTTAAAGCTAAAATATACTTACATGATGAATGTTCCCTCTTAGTTTTAGCTTATTGCTCATCTCTATAAGCACACGTATAAAATAATTATACTTATTTATACAGCTTATTAGGCCTACATATTTGTATTAAACTTAGGTTACATTAAAATAAGGAGATAAACACTGAGTTGTGTACATGAAATTTACTGAGACATTTTTACAGTTGGTCAAAGTTTAACAATAACATTACAGAAAAAAAACTGCTTTGATATGTTGGCCTACTATTAGTGTTAAGTAGTCAACTTCTTTAATGTTTTTGCTGTTTTCCTGTCAGTAATTTCAAAAGTCTTCCTCTTTCCCTCTATATTAGAATTAAGAAATTTCAGACGAATAAACATCCTTTGTTTGATGAATCCTTTTCAGTCTGAGGTTTTCCTTCTTTATTTTATTTTTTTTTTTTTTTGTTTGGGATGTTTCCAAATTTATTTTACTTTCTAACATCGAAATCCTTTTTTTCAAATCACTGTTTTCTTTAATTAAAATTTCATTTTCAACAGAAGGACTATTTACATTATGCAACGGTATTGATTTTTCGATGGACTCAGTAACGTTGTTTTCTGTTGCGGTAGGTTTTGCAACATTTTCTTTGTTAACAATTCCGCTATCATTTTCTTACTCTCTCTTGATTTCATTCGCCTATCTCTGGTATCTACATAAACAATCTGGGAAGAAAATAACATTTGAATTTAGGCATACACTTAGATTGACAGATGGGACAGCACTCGGTTTTAACACTTTTTTGGGGGCTATTTTTAGAAGTTCGGCTTTCATATCCCGTTCGTAATCATCTGGTGTGAAATGTTCGGAACAAACAACAGATGTAGAGGGGTTAAAACTTTTACCGGCCCTTTTACATCGCTGTGCCCATTGTTTTCATAGGTCATGGTTTTTTGGAAATCTATGATAGTATATTTTTGCCCTGTCACCAGGTAACTCACGCGTTTTAGCCCGACCTTCTCGCGTTTTCCTATTTATAGAAAAGTGGAGAGGGTTTGTGTTGTGATGAAACTAGTGACTTTCCCGCGTTTTCCTAATTATAGAAAAGTGGAGAGGGTTGTGTTGTGGCAGCTAGTGAGTAAGGGTCGGCGCGGTGGCAAGGCGGCATGGTCGCCGGATGACGTCGCTCGGGCCGGGGGTGTGCGCGTGCACGCGCTCGGACTGAGGCAACCTCCTGTATACTAGCCTTGGGGCTGGCCCGGCGCCGGCGGGCAGTGTTCTGCGTATGCACAACTCGGGCTGTGTCACAACAAGGTGTCATGTGTTACTACTTACGTCAGCTGCTTGTGGTTCGGTTAGCCTACTCACTGTTGTTGTAGATTCAGAAAAAGTTCGTACGCAACGCACTGCATATCCAATTCCAATTAACCAGTTTATATTACTCTGATAAAATATTTCATTGATACACATAAATGTAGTCCTATTGATTTAATTATTGTTTTCTTTCTATGACTTATCAAAAATCCCCTAATTTTAAAATTTTTCTCCCGTTCTTATCGGTCCACGGGCCCCCTTGGCCCAAGGGCCCCGTTGCCGTAGCAACGGTAGCACCGGCCATGTGGGGGCCCTGCCGGTGGGTGGACTTTGCTCCCTTGCTATCGCCTATTACTCACTTGTCAGTTTTGGAACTTCCACGGTTTATCTGTCCCTATATTACAGTACTTAATTAGACTTCCCTCACTACATGATTACATACACAGCCAATTCTTTCACTCGATCTTTCCAGGCCCTCACTCGTGTAAGCAGGTCCAGATGGAAAATAACGTGAAATTTACTTTTAAAAATTTTATTAGAGTACATTTTAAAGAAAATAATGATGCTAAATACAAGAAATACATTTAGGGTAAAAAAAATATGAATCGAGTTCCACGCAACTACCTGCAGTGTCCTGCAGCCGCACCATCAACGAAATGACTAAAGTTTCCAATGGTCTAATAATAAATATTCATACTGAAACTAACTTTCTATATAATGAATTAAATATAAATAGGACTATTATACATTCTATATCCTCAATTAAATATAAATACAATAGATAAAACAATTCCCAGTATTTTTAAAATGTGCAATAAATTCTAACAATTATTATTGCACGTGTGAAATTAGTTGTTGTTCTGACGCTTATTCGACTACAAATTCTAATAATTAGGCATTTAATTTTGACCAATTAATTATTCCTATTTTGTGTAACTATTCAGTATAAGATAATATAAGATAACTAAAGGTTAAGAGATGTTTTGTATACAACGAACATCTCACCCTTCTTGGGTTGTCAATGTTGTCATCTGTGGGCTTCTTCTTCATCCCATTTATGGAGGACTACAAATCCATATGAGGTGAGGCCTTTCATAGTAAATTTAACAATTTATGTCCATAACCAAATCCAAACACATTTGTTTTTGTTAAATGTTTGTTGGCAATTCAAACAGGCACATACACTTTACAAAACACAAGTGGATATGTTAGAAGTCAGGACAAAAACACTCGAAATAGAAAAATACTCATCAGTTAAACAATTATACAGTACCATAACTAAGTCATTAGTCAGTTTGATTTTATGAAATGTATTAGTTTTAATGTATATTGATTATATATACATTGATTATAAAGCTTAATACATCTACACAGAAACATTGAAACCTATACATTTCATAAAATCACAAGCTGACTAAAGGCTTTGTTATGGTACTGTCTAATTTTTTACAGATGATTTTTTTCTATTTCGAATGTTTTTGTCCTACTTTTAACATATCCACTTATGTTTTGTAAAATCTATGTGTGTTTGAATATATTGATATTCAAACACACATAGATTATATACACATAGATACACACTTAGATTTGACTGATTATATATATCAGTCAAATTGAATTTGTTTGATTGTGCAAAACCATAAAAGATTTTAAAAAATCATTTTCTCATGAATATATTTATAAACATGTGTGAAAATTCAAGGATAACGTTTAATCATTCTTCAAGATTGTATAATCAATCTTATAAAAAAAATATTTCAGTGTCCATAAAAAACGACGAAAGATTATTAATGTGTTTGTTTTGTATTTCTCAAATAGCATGAAATAATGTGAAGTAACATTTAAATTTATTTAACAACGCTTTATGTTACAAAGTAAAAAGCTTGTAACAGAACTTGCCGCTTAATACTTAACACTGTATATAAGTTACAGCTAATAATAAAGAGGATATAAGCACAGAATAAACTGATATCTGCTTACCATGTGGTAAAAGTTCAGTGCCATTCCGAATCAGACCAGTGACAATTCAAGGTATTTGTGGTGGGTTGTGATATTTACGGAAACATTTATTTTGCACAGGTTGTAGTCTTAAGTTGAATTTTTGAGCGGCCGAGACTTGACGGCCTTCCTGAGATCGGTATTGCGCGCAACTCGAGCACTGGTTTGGGGCCTCCATGGGACCCCGAAATTAACGCAGGTTGGATTGTGCGCAACTCGTCATAGACGTATTGTAGAGATTGTAGGCGACAGGCTCTGTTCTCGTCGTTCAATGGTGCTATCGACGCGGAGATAAATCTGGAGGTACGTGTGTTGTGCAAGGGAGAGAACTGGGTATCAGCCTAGTCAGTTTACCGGAAAAAAATGCTACAGAACGTGGTTCAGATTGCACACTAAACTGCAGGTCTATTACTTTCCTTGGCTATTGGCTATCAATAAATATACTTTCAGATAAGGAACAGTCGACTTTAGTTAGTAGTACCAATGACTACACTCATTCATCTACAATCATTCTCCACCCTTATTCGCCCATACCATGACGGTGTAAATAATTTATAATGTGTTTAAATGCATTATCATATATTTAATACTATGATGTATACATATGGCTATGAATATATATTATATAAAATCATTTCTATAACGATGAATAGTTTGTTACAGGAACCTTTCATTGCATAAGAATTTGACTAGTAAACATCCTTATTGTCTTTCAAGCGGAACTTTCCCTGTAACTTTCCCTGTAAATGAGTAGTTAGACCTAATGTATCTGTAGAAGTTTCTATGTAAACAAATGAGCTCTGATATATATATATTTATGACACACGTAAAATGAGTAAGAGTAGAGTCGAGTCCAGAATCAGTTCTTCCTTCTCTTCTATACGTGTTGTTTACTCGATCATTCTAAATTTCTAAAAATTTCAGAGCTCGTCTGTATCAAGTTATTTATGTTAATAATATTATATTTATTCTCATTTTGATATATAGTTAGTTTAAATTCTGTTTAAATAAAGTGATTGTAACTTCACTTTGGACAATTTTAATCAACGTCCTCATCAAGAAACTTTACATTGATCGACAACAACAACGAACATTCTTTACAACAGGCGGCATCTTTTAATAAGACAAATTAATAAAGTTTTGGCTTTAACAATTTCTTAAAACAGTTAAATTTAGGTGGCAGTACAAATACAACTACTTTTGGTAACAATGTATGATAGTTTTAAACTAAGCAGACGATTTTAGTCGAGTTTCGTTCGTAATCGAGTAGCAGTATTTTGGTTGAGCTATGGGCTAGGGCTAGAGATACTCTATCACTACCACATGGACGTCATGGTGATGGGATTCGCCACGGAAGGACACGTGGCTAACACTTGCCAGGGGGAGCCAGCACCATTAATGACAGCTGACGTACAAGAGGGTGAATCAACAATACAACAGAGGAGTAGTCGCAAATGTTGAGTTTCTAGAGAGTAAATGCATACCAATTATTTGGTCTGTTCATTTCACTTTATTATCAATACTGCATTAGATTAAATCGGTAACAAATATACCACGGTAGGTGTTTAGGGGAGAGGGAGATATGTGAATTTTCTAAATGTACACAACTCCTGTTATTTTACCTAATTCAAGTTAAAAATGCATTATTCAACAAAATTGTTTTATACTACAAAATGAACATATATTCCCAGTTCACCTCGCAGTGTGCGTGCGGGTATGTATATTGTTGATTTTATACTCGTATCTGGTTTTGTTTTCTTGGCCTGTATACGGCTGGAACGTCTTGTCTTGGAATTTGGGGAAGGTGGCGCCGGGTCTACACAAATTTGTTAGAGGTTTCTGGCATTCTTTTCCTGTTAAGTCTTCACATTTTATTTTTTATGATGTTGAATTTTGATTATGTTAACTGTTCGATCCTGTTTTGTATTTATTTGTGTTTGTTCGGTTATTGTTGGCTTTATATTGATAAATATTCATATATTCCCAAATATCCATATGGAGGCATTTTTTCGCCACGGTTAAATTAGATACGTAGCTTAACACCTGTCAGTGTAACTAGTGATATAGTGTAAGTGTAGCAAAATGAAAGCAAGTTGCCCTGTTTTATAATAATTAATTATTATTATTATTATTATTCCATTATTTAATTTTTTAGCAAATAGGAGTGCCAGTCATTTGCCTCATTATAAATTAGGATTTACAACAAACAAAAATAAAATAAAAACAGTAAATTTTAACAATTTATACGGACATGATAACAAACAATAACCATAACAACTATTATATTAATAACTATAATAAGTATAACTATTTTAATAAAATATATAGTAGTAGAGCAAATACCCACAACCTATAATAAATCAACAAAATAACAAAACAACAATAACAGTAACTAAAATAGGATAAATAATATTGAGTATGTAATGGTAATTCTTTAGTTTCTTTGATTAATTCGTTTTATATTACTAATATACTCTGGCAAGATATTAATTAAAAAAATTAATATACTATAAAGAAGCCGAATTCCATAATAAGGACGTTATAACTCTGGAACCAATATATAAATTTGAGTTAAGGCCTGTTTTCTAAGTATCTTTTTCAAGGCCCCATATAACATCGACTTCCGGTTCATGTAGCTACGCCAAATGTTCGATATCAAGCTCAAGACCTGGCAGCTACAGACGTGATAATAACATCGACGTCCGGTTCCTGTAGCTATGCCAAATGTTCGATATCAAGCTCAAGACCTGGCAGCTACAGACATGACAATAACATCGACGTCCGGTTCTTGTAGCTATGCCAAATGTTCGATATCAAGCTCAAGACCTGGCAGCTACAGACATGACAATAACATCGACGTCCTGTTCCTGTAGCTATGCCAAATGTTCGATATCAAGCTCGAGACCTGGCAGCTACAGACATGACAATAACATCGACGTCCGGCATCCGGTTCCTGTAGCTATGACAAATGTTCGATATGAAGCGCAAGACCTGGCAGCTATAGACGTAACAATAACATCGACGTCCGGTTCCTGTAGCTATGCCAAATGTTCGATATCAAGCTCGAGACCTGGCAGCTACAGACATGACAATAACATCGACGTCCGGCGTCCGGTTCCTGTAGCTATGCCAAATGTTCGATATCAAGCGCAAGACCTGGCAGCTATAGACGTAACAATAACATCGACGTCCGGTTCCTGTAGCTATGCCAAATGTTTTCTTTTCTTTCAAATAAAAAGAACAAAGAAAACTCTAGTTCACATGGCGCAGGCCTTTCACGAGAGAAATACCGACGGTCAGCAGTCGGAAAATTGAACTTTAGACAATAAACTTCAAAGCCCGAAGTCTTAGATCTTAGAAATTGAGCCTCCAGGCCGGTTAATTTATTATTATTTTGATATGTTTAAGTAACTGTTGTTAAAATATATGGGAGAGGAGTTTGGCGATTTAAATGCGAATTGTGTGTTTTTTGTTATTTGTTGTTGTAACTCTTGTTATGATATATATGGCAGAGGAGTTTGGCGATTTAAATGCGAATTGTGTGTTTTTTTTTTTTATTTGTTGTTGTAACTCTTGTTATGATATATATGTAAGAGGAGTTTGGCGATTTAAATGCGAATTGTGTTTTTTTTAATTTGTTGTTGTACCTCTTTTAATATATTTTATGGACTAGGAGTTTGGCGATTTAAATGCGAATTATGTGTTTTTTGTTATTTGTTGTTGTAACTCTTGTTATGATATATATGGAAGAAGAGTTTGGCGAGTTAAATGAGAATTGTATTTATTTTTGTTTTTATTTGTTGTTGTAACTCTTGTTATGATATATATGGAATAGGAGTTTGGCAATTAAATGCGAATTGTATTTAGTATAGGTCACTTGAATTAAACGGACAGATAATATAGTAAAACATATACTATAAAATGGTATCATAAAATAAACAGCAGAGTTCCACAAACCTGGTCAGATTGCGACCGAAGCACGCAATCCACTTAACGAGCGAGCAAAGTCGTTCATGTACGTTTATATTGCGACCGAAGCACGCAATCCACTTAACGAGCGAGCAAAGTCGTTCATGTACGTTTAGATTGCGACCGAAGCACGCAATCCACTTAACGAGTTCATGTACGTTTCTTTGTTAACTGTTTATGCAACGAATCAAAGCTTGGTGCTGTAATAATGTAAAAAATACTTCTTCTTCCCTTTCTCTTTACTTAAGTACCTATCTACTTCACAGCCAGGGGTTGCGTAACTCAGAACTCTTCTGTAGTATAACAACGAGAATCTTTGTACACAAACCAAGGTTTGAAAATATAAAGGGGAGGGAGACCTCACTTATATACTGCAATATTCAAATTTTTACAAAAGGCTTCTATTTTATCCATTTTAAATTAAAAGAGCCTTTATTAAGGCAGCTTAATAGCACTATCAACAACTGAACCAGTTGCACAAAGCGTACTTTTCTTTTATTCTTCAGCGCCTACATAAACATGAATGTACATGTTTTTTATATTAAAAAAAAAGACTTTAAAGAATATATTTTTTTTTTAGTTTGGAATTCTTAGTTATTTAATTTAACATAGCACAAAATTAAGCCCTGAGTTGGACACCATTTACCGTGTCACAATAAATTACAGAACAGTTTGACATGAATTATCACTATTTGCACTAAATTCGATACAAATATTTTTTGTAGCAATTGAGGATATAAAAAAACAATTTTCTTGGTAACTGTCCTACGGTTTGTTACTTTATTGTTTATGTACAGGGTGGTTTTTAAGTCTGTCCCCCGTATATATTTTCTTCATTATATATTAAAAGATATTTTTAACCATGGCAATCACTATACATGTACAAACATTATTTTTTTGTGAGATTAAACACTTTTGGAGGTCCAATATGCAGAGGTTAACTTGAAAATCTTAATGAGAAGTTGGTCATGTGATATATATTTTAATATTGTCTTTTTTTTCTAATAACAATGGGGGCTGAATCGTTTTTGAAACTCGTAGGTTTCATTGCACCACTTAATATAAAACAGTATTTAGAAGAAAACCTGCTGATAAAATACACCCTAATTTTATGTGATATATAAAATTATATATCACATGAACAGCTTCTCATTAAGATTTTGAAATTAACCTCACATCTTGGACGTCCAATGACTTTTTGAGTTTTGACTTTCACAAAAGATAATGTTTGTGCATGTATAGGTTAAAAACCACTCTTAATATGAAGGACAATTGGCGGGGGCGAGTTAAAAACCACCTTATGTAATATTAAACATTATTGATGGTTTTTAATTATAATGCTAAATTAACATTTATTTTGTCTTTATTGTTTCAGGCTATCGTCAATATTAATAGCCAAGTCTAGAGACGAACATTTTCTCGAGACATTACGGTCATCTGGCCCAAGAATTTATGACTACATTGTTTAATAATAATAATACTCCACGATTGTTAAAACAATAAAACATTTGTTCTAGAAGTTAAACTTTAATTTGTATTCTTATTGTTTTCTTTTTTTCTAATATGTTTATGTTATTGCCAAACTAAAAGTGGTTTAAACTCATTCATACACGAAAGAAGTTGAAGTTCATAGACTCAGGCAGTTCTATCCAGTTTATTGTTGTACTAAAACTAAAATATGATATTTTTATGTCGTTTTATTTTGTGCTCTACGTAAAAATCGAATTAACTTTTAATACAATACTTATCACAGTACAACATATTTAAACCTCGGTTGGTGTCAAGTACATTAATTAGCTTTAGGTTCATTCTCCTGTAAAACCTCAAACAATGGACTGAGCTTTTAATGTTTTCCCCTTCGTCATTAACTCCCTATTGTTTAAATATGGTTTCACATAACAGTTGTTTATTGCCGACAGTCATCCTGAATGATACGTACTGGAATACTTTCCAACAATTAAAAATAGACCGTCTTGTGGTTACTCCAAAACCAGGCAAGCCGCCAAATGAAGTATCTTCCTACAAGCCTATAAGTTTGCTCCCAGTCTCATCAAAGTTATTTGAAAAATAATTCTTTAAGACACTAAACCCTTTCATGGACAATCTAAATATGATTTCTGAACATCAATTAGATTTTCAAAAACTAAATTCACGAAAGAACAACCCATAGATTATTAAGTATTTTCAAAAACATATTTGACTAAAAAGGCAATCGAATTTCGGATCTCAATAGACCTTTTATAAAGTGAAGCATAATAGAGTTTTCTAAAAAAAATAACAAAATGTATGCATGGTCATGTATCCTCGTTCGTTCTAGTACTTTGTTAAGATCTTACTTCAATAATCGCTTCTTCCAAACTAATAATGAAGACAGAATGATTAATGTAAAACCAATTCAGACTGAAGTGTCACAAGTCAGAGTTCTAGATTCTATCTAAAATAAATGTATGCATAAAATATTTCCTCCAGCCAAAATATTGCATAAAATATTTCACTACGCTTGCAGAAATCAATTAAATAGCCATGAACATTCATTCTGTTTGAAATTATTTAAAATATGAAGCGAATGATTTCCAACTTTAGCGGCAAAAATTTATATCAATTTAACGAAACTATGGGCAGATGGGATCCAACTTTGGGGACGGCGAGGACATCCAACAATCCTTATCGCTCTACAGCGAGGACATCCAACAATCCTTATCGCTCTACAGCAAGGACATCCAACAATCCTTATCGCTCTACAGCAAGGACATCCAACAATCCTTATCACCCTACAGCAAGGACATCCAACAATCCTTATCGCTCTACAAAGACGACATCCAACAATCCTTATCGCTCTACAGCGAGGACATCCAACAATCCTTATCACCCTACAGCAAGGACATCCAACAATCCTTATCGCTCTACAGCAAGGACATCCAACAATCCTTATCGCCCTACAGCAAGGACATCCAACAATCCTTATCGCCCTACAGCAAGGATATCCAACAATCCTTATCACCCTACAGCAAGGACATCCAACAATCCTTATCGCTCTACAAAGACGACATCCAACAATCCTTATCGCTCTACAGCAAGGACATCCAACAATCCTTATCGCTCTACAGCAAGGACATCCAACAATCCTTATCGCTCTACAGCAAGGACATCCAACAATCCTTATCGCTCTACAGCAAGGACATCTAACAATCCTTATCGCTATACAGCAAGGACATACAACAATCCTTATCACTCTACAGCAAGGACATCCAACAATCTTTATCACCCTACAGCAAGGACATCTAACAATCCTTATCGCTATACACCAAGGACATCCAACAATCCTTATCGCTCTACAGCAAGGACATCCAACAATCCTTATCACTCTACAGCAAGGACATCTAACAATCCTTATCGCTATACAGCAAGGACATCCAACAATCCTTATCGCTCTACAGCAAGGACATCCAACAATCCTTATCGCTCTACAGCAAGGACATCTAACAATCCTTATCGCTATACAGCAAGGACATACAACAATCCTTATCACTCTACAGCAAGGACATCCAACAATCCTTATCACCCTACAGCAAGGACATCTAACAATCCTTATCGCTATACAGCAAGGACATACAACAATCCTTATCACCCTACAGCAAGGACATCCAACAATCCTTATCGCTCTACAGCAAGGACATCTAACAATCTTTATCGCTATACAGCAAGGACATACAACAATCCTTATCACTCTACAACAAGGACGTCCAACAGTCCTTATCGCTCTACAGCAAGGACATCCAACAACCCTCATCGCTCTACAGTTACGTATTGTGTAAAAAGTTATCATATTAATCCAAGAAATAATAGTGCAAACAATAGAAAACAGATAAGGTGAGAACTCTGCTGCTGATTCGTAGAGGTAAACTCATTTTGTGAAGAAAAAAGGAATATGTGGCTAAAAAATATAGTTGTGTCTAAATTTGGGTTTATAAGGAGGATGAGACTGGTGGTATATAATAGCATCAAGACTGATTAAATATATATGTGTGTGTGTCTTCAAGGTAGACTATTTGGTAGTCTAGTAGTGTATGTATAGGCCGGCTACAAGAAAGAAAAAGATGGATTTATTGATAGATAGCATAGAAGAAGTATTTTCTAAATGCATTAACATTTAACGAAAAGGGATTGCAACCCCTCTACAATGGCTTCCAGTGCTGTGCAACATAGCTCCTTCTGATATAGGATGCAAAGAGTTACTTCTCAGAAAGTTTCAAAAGATCCTATCTACTTGGAATCTCCTTATTTTGCAACAAAAAAATATCCCATAACGTTAAGGGCGACTTAAATCCAGAAAACCACCTCTTCGACTAGCTTCCCAGTTATTCTCTAACGAATTTTCCCAAAAACCAACTGGGCGTTAATTTGGGATATGTTTAACTGCCGACAAAGTTTATAGTATCAGATTCTATGACTGTCATCGGTGGAATTCACCCTCGTAAGGAATGGACTATGTTGAGTCGCTTTCGCGCAGGTGTGGGAAGATGTTGAAGTTGAAACTGTGGATCACATAGATAGTGACGTGCACATTGCGTTCTTTTCAGGGAAAATAGCTGGTCTTCATTCAATCGTAGACATGAATACACATCTATTCATTGATTTAGCTCTGTGACGGGACATAAATATTTAGACACCAACAACATTTTTGTTTTTATTGGTCTAATTTTTAATTTTCCTATTAGTTTGGTAGCTGGCTTATGACATTCCTGCGATATATATATACTGCTCAACGATTCTTTTACTTTAAGGTATTAACAACTGTGCAGCTACGCTCTGATTAACAGTAGTAACATAGTTACATCCACTTCAAGCGCCTACACAGTTTTATAACATAACTTCTGAACCAAATTGAACTTTTACTAACCGAACGTTTTGGCGGAATCAAAAGCCATAATTTAACTTTTTCTAGACTTAAACTTCTCTGTATAATAGGACATTTATTGTATAAACAGATCTCATAAGCCGCACTTGGCGAAAAAGTTTTATAGCATGAATTTTAATTTATTAATCTGTATGACTGCGATAATAGTTTATTGGTACAACAAAGTGTTAAATCTTATTTATGAATTTGGACAAGGAGTTTTTGTTACATAAAATACTGGCACAATAAGTATAATTACACAACACTTGGTGGAACTTTGTTGTAGTATGAAATGCTATTTCTGAATCTATGAATCTGGATCAACATTTTTGTTGTATTAAGATACTGGTACGATGAAATTGTACGAGACTAACTTGACAAAAATGAACGTACAGAGTGTATTGATATATCCAAGCTCATGAAATTCGGAAACAAGAACCTTTAGTTATAATAAACCGGTTCAAACACATTTCCTCACTATCTTGGACGAGTGTTTTTATCGACTATAATGTCGCTCTTCAAGCGTGCCCACAGTTTCCCCTTTACGTACTTGACGGCCTTAATAAATACTTGCAGGTCGATTATTTAGAATACGATTTTTAAGGGTATTCTGTACCACAAATACCACAATAACGCGCCATTTACAAGTATGTTGTATAGATAGGTTATTAGCCTCGAGCAAAAAATATTTGGATTCGTTTAATTTTCTTAATATTCATTTTATCCTCAGTAGGAATATCTCTAGATTACTCTTATGGTTATTGTAAATGTTGAAATAGTACAATAAATGTGCCACTGGCAAATATATTTAAAATATGAAGTCATGTGTCATGAAAGCCGGTATCGGTCCGAGAGGTCAGACCGGATCAGTTCTGGAGGTGTTACGTCATGACCACACCTTGAGTGACGCCATAGCCTTGCCAACACTCTCATCTCTGCCAACCACCGCCTTCTGTGAACAATAATCCTAAATAAACTATGAACTTGTGTGGATCGAACCCGGCTGTGGTCAGACAACTTACTAGGTGCGGTGGAATCCCCTGGAGGGCATATATCCCCACCTACTGGTAGGTGCGATGGAATCCCTTGGCAGGAGTTATAATCCTACCTACTAGTAGGTGCGGTGGAATCCCCTGGCAGAGAATATATCCCTACATACTAGTAGGTGCGATAGAATCCCTTGGCAGGAGATATATTCCTACCTACTGGTAGGTGCGATGGAATCCCCTGGAGGGCATATATCCCCACCTACTGGTAGGTGCGATAGAATCCCTTGGCAGGAGTTGTAATCCTACCTACTGGTAGGTGCGATGGAATCCCCTGGAGGGCATATATCCCCACCTACTGGTAGGTGCGATAGAATCCCTTGGCAGTTGTAATCCTACCTACTGGTAGGTGCGATGGAATCCCCTGGAGGGCATATATCCCCACCTACTGGTAGGTGCGATAGAATCCCTTGGCAGGAGTTGTAATCCTACCTACTGGTAGGTGCGATGGAATCCCCTGGAGGGCATATATCCCCACCTACTGGTAGGTGCGATAGAATCCCTTGGCAGGAGTTGTAATCCTACCTACTGGTAGGTGCGATGGAATCCCCTGGAGGGCATATATCCCCACCTACTGGTAGGTGCGATGGAATCCCTTGGCAGGAGTTATAATCCTACCTACTAGTAGGTGCGGTGGAATCCCCTGGAGGGCATATATCCCCACCTACTGGTAGGTGCGATAGAATCCCTTGGCAGGAGTTGTAATCCTACCTACTGGTAGGTGCGATGGAATCCCCTGGCAGGAGATATAATCCTACCTACTAGTAGGTGCGATGGAATCTCCTGGCAGGGCATATATCCCTACCTACTAGTAGGTGCGGTGGAATCTCTTGGCAGGGCATATATCCCTACATACTAGTAGGTGCGGTGGAATCTCCTGGCAGGGCATATATCCCTACCTACTAGTAGGTGCGAAGGAATACCCTGGCAGGGCATATATCCCTACCTACTAGTAGGTGCGGTGGAATCTCATGGCAGGGCATATATCCCTACCTCTTAGTAGGTGCGAAGGAATTCCCTGGCCGGGCATATGCCTACCTACTAGTAGGTGCGGTGGAATCCCCTGGAGGGCATATATCCCTACCTACAAGTAGGTGCGAAAGAATCCCCTGGCAGGGCATATATCCCTAATTCTCAATATTATAAACACAATTTAATACATTCTAGCACAGCTGTTAAAATGCCATATACTTCATATAAACAGCAGCTACTTTTTGACTAATATAACTAGTATCTCCATGTAATTCTTATGGCCGAAAATTGAACTGTAAGGGCTTTCCGTGTCCTTCACGGTAAAAATGTTGAATAAAGACCTTGTTGCATAACTCCCAATATGGGTAAATTTTTTGATGCCCCCATCGTTAAAATATGCCAAGAACTAAGGGAGGTGTTGCGCTGACAAAAAAACTGCTCCACTTGTTATAATATACACATGGATACTGTTGAAATGAAATGAAAAACGTATTTATTTAATCAGGCGAAGTTGGGACTATGAAGTCCCTTCTTCCACTTAACCTGATATGTACAAAACTATTTACAAGACAGTTTTGTATTCAAATAAAGTAATTACACCTAAATAAAAGTAACAATAACTAACAATACAAATAGTTAATTAATTAAATCTTAAGTAAATAATAATAGTAATGAGATTATATATGAAATTACAAATATGAAATAAATTAACGGACAACAAAAAATAAAAATTAACTTCTACTTACAAACTCACACACGCTCAATCACACATTGATTAACGTAATAGCTAAATATTAGCCTGAAAAAGGCAAAAGAGGGCAATATATATCTCATTAATGCAGAAGAGGAAATTACAGTCCAAAGTTTTTTGTATCGACGTGCTCAAAGGTTCCTTTCCGGGAGGAAATTACGTTATAATAGTTGAGAATTTCATGAAAATTTAGAAATTCAATAGAATAAGAAAAATGAATAGAGTTTTCTCTCGCCGATAGACGACTGGTAATCCAGGTCGCTGTGCAGGAAGCTGCGGCACATCTGCCCGACAGAGACGCGTGCGGCAGGGACACCTGCTTATCTCCCCCGCAGTCTGTTATGTCAACTACCATACTTCCTTCCTGATGGCAGCGCGGGTGAGTCACTTTGTCCACGGTGTACTAACTGCTTTAACTTTTCATCGATGGACAAACTGGGTCAGATCTGACACATGTTGTCGGAGGGTCAATTTGTCTGAAATGTGCGAAAATCAGAGATGGTCTTTCATGAAAAACAAACTGGGTCACTTCCAAAGCTCCTCAAAGTTTCCCTATAAGGTAACTAAACTGCAAATCCCTATTTAAACACTAAATATGAGTCAGATTTTAAGCTGAAATCTTATCAATTTAATGCTATAATTTAATGCGGGATTTCCATATTTTGAGTTTAGACTGAAATTATGTAATCCAAGCGGTAGAAAAACAGCGTGAAAAAAGGTCGGTAGTTCCATGAATGAACGAAATAATAATAAATAACAATTAGAATAACATTATTACTATGCAATAGGACGTTTTTTTCAAATTTGCATTGTTACTTCAAATTTGTAGTAGGCTACACCAGAGAACAAAGAAAGAATTTCTTTCTTCTCTGTGGTAGTACTCAGAGAAGAAAGAATATCCTGTTTAACAGATTTGATTTCAAAATATGTATGCAAATGTATTTTTTACATCAACTCTGTGATAAATAGTTCTTAATATTTGAAAATAAAATGTATTCTCCCCATATTTAACAAAATCAATACCGTTTTCACGTACAAATTGCCAAATATAAAACAACAACCACTAAGTAAAAATAAACGAGCAGGTTAAGGATGAGAACCAAGGATAGTTGTCACAGTAGGAGACACATCCAGGATTTTCCCGTTTGCTGTTTTAGTTGGTGTAGTTTTCATATCACCATGTTCGGCCGTTTTTTGTTAGTAACAAGGCCACGTTGAAACACGAAAATCAGAGACCATATTTCAAAGAACGTCCATAGTTCCAGCATTGGTAATTCCTGTCACACTTCACCTTGAAACAGCCACCGCTACATTCTGGCACGCATCGTGCACGTGCGTGCGTGTCTGTATTAGAAGAAAGAACAGTAACTTTGATCACCCTATTGTTATCCTAATGTTCATCAAGGATTATAAAAAGAGAAGAAAGAAAATAGAGTAAACATTCAAAATGGTTGGAATATAAAGTTGGGACAGACTGTAATTTTGTGTAGTTGAAATATGTTGTATTAAATGACTGAAATACATTAGTTTGATTCCTATTTTATTCCTGAAGTTAAGTAATGTGTGGTTATGATTGTTATTACAAATTACTGAACGAATAATAAGTTTACCACAATGTAAATAAATAAATTATAGTGGTTGATTTCAGTAATACGCGTTCACTACAACCAGAGGGACTGACTCACAAAGAAATATTTAATTTATAACATTTATGCTATATTAAATTTGAATTGTATGACATTTAACGTGTTAGTAGTATTAACTATTACGTCATGGGACAATAAAAACATTTATAATAATGTAAATTTAATTGTAGAAAGACGAGAAGGTTTAGTCAAACTAGTTTTGTTAACGTCAAATCCTGAGCGTCAATAACTCATCCAATTGCATGACGTGTTGAGTTAACTGTCTACAATCATCTATGTATATAAGAATATACATCGATGTCTAAAATCTATTGTAGAAAGACGAGAAGGTTTAGCCAAACTAGTTTTGTTAACGTCAAATCCTGAGCGTCAATAACTCATCCAATTGCATGACGTGTTGTGTTAACTGTCTACAATCATCTATGTATATAAGAATATACATAGATGTCTACAATCTATTATAGAAAGACGAGAAGGTTTAGCCAAACTAGTTTTGTTAACGTCAAATCCTGAGCGTCAATAACTCATCCAATTGCATGACGTGTTGTGTTAACTGTCTACAATCATCTATGTATATAAGAATATACATAGATGTCTACAATATATTATAGAAAGACGAAAAGGTTTAGTCAAACTAGTTTTGTTAACGTCAAATCCTGAGCGTCAATAACTCATCCAATTGCATGACGTGTTGTGTTAACTGTCTACAATCATCTATGTATATAAGAATATACATAGATGTCTACAATCTATTATAGAAAGACGAGAAGGTTTAGCCAAACTAGTTTTGTTAACGTCAAATCCTGAGCGTCAATAACTCATCCAATTGCATGACGTGTTGTGTTAACTGTCTACAATCATCTATGTATATAAGAATATACATCGATGTCTACAATCTATTATAGAAAGACGAGAAGGTTTAGTCAAACTAGTTTTGTTAACGTCAAATCCTGAACGTCAATAACTCATCCAATTGCATGACGTGTTGTGTTAACTGTCTACAATCATCTATGTATATAAGAATATACATCGATGTCTACAATCTATTATAGAAAGACGAGAAGGTTTAGTCAAACTAGTTTTGTTAACGTCAAATCCTGAACGTCAATAACTCATCCAATTGCATGACGTGTTGTGTTAACTGTCTACAATCATCTATGTATATAAGAATATACATCGATGTCTACAATCTATTATAGAAAGACGAGAAGGTTTAGTCAAACTAGTTTTGTTAACGTCAAATCCTGAGCGTCAATAACTCATCCAATTGCATGACGTGTTGTGTTAACTGTCTACAATCATCTATGTATATAAGAATATACATCGATGTCTACAATCTATTATAGAAAGACGAGAAGGTTTAGTCAAACTAGTTTTGTTAACGTCAAATCCTGAGCGTCAATAACTCATCCAATTGCATGACGTGTTGTGTTAACTGTCTACAATCATCTATGTATATAAGAATATACATCGATGTCTACAATCTATTATAGAAAGACGAGAAGGTTTAGTCAAACTAGTTTTGTTAACGTCAAATCCTGAACGTCAATAACGCATCCAATTGCATGACATGTTGTGTTAACTGTCTACAATCATCTATGTATATAAGAATATACATCGATGTCTACAATCTATTATAGAAAGACGAGAAGGTTTAGTCAAACTAGTTTTGTTAACGTCAAATCCTGAACGTCAATAACTCATCCAATTGCATGACAGGTTGTGTTAACTGTCTACAATCATCTATGTATATAAGAATATACATCGATGTCTACAATCTATTAAGTTTACTTTGCAGCTTAGAATGTTTCAGTAATGGAGAACAAATGAATAAACTATATTAATTTAACTAAAGAAATAAATGATCACCAAATTTTTAAACTATATACTTTTATATTACCCTACAATTTATTTATAAATCCTCTATTATGCTACAGGGCATTCATTGTGCGAGCATTGATTATACTGTAGTTAGTTGTAATCGATGGAATGGGTTATGGTAAGCGCCGGTCAACGCACCACTTCTACCCGCAGCTAATGCCTGTATTGCTTGTAGTTTCAAGAGAATGTAGGCACCATACGTACATTTCTCGCACCGTTTTTATTATACGGTTTAGATGGTTGATGCTATTATCAATCCTAGTACCATTGGGTTTATATTCAATGTTAGTACTGGCGGTAAAATTAAAATTGTTAAACTGAAACAATCCCAGAAATAGCAAATGAATTATTGACCGAATAAAAATTAAACTAGTAACAACCAAAGTAACAAAACTACAACGCTATCAGAGGTTGTAAATTAAAGGTGTCTTATTTAATGCGTACAAAATTGTATGTTCATTAAGTTATGAAAAAAATGAACCCTTTCAAAACTAGTCACATAGCTTATCAAATGTGAATTTAAAAAGATTCAATATTTCTTGGTTTTTCTTCATTGTAGTATCTTAAATATTAATCTCATTACATAATTAGAAGTATATATCAAATGTAAAGAATGTTGCTGGATTCAATGGGGTTTTACGTTTATTCTGATAACCAATCATATTAATTTATACACACAACAAATTTACACCATTATTACTGAAAATACCGTTAATGTATTGCATTTATATTTTAATCCTTGGTTGTTTGGATGTTTTCTATAAGTTTTATACATTTTACAATTTAACTTTTCGAGAAATAAAGTTCTAATCAATTCCCTGAAACACTGTTTTCTTGGCTTCTGGAGGTCGTACAATTTTAATTACTTGGTGTTGTTGTAATCCACAAGACATGTATAGTTGCAATACATTACTTTTATACGCCTAAGTAAATGTACTGATTTTATATTGTTTAAAATCACTGCATTTACTTACATATATGAAAGTAATGTATCGTAACTATATATATCTTATGGATTAAAACGAGACCGAGTAATTAATTTTATGACCTCTAGGAATCAAGAAAACAATGTCTCAGGGAATTATTGATAAGAACTTTGTTTTTCGATAAGTTAAATTTCTAACATTTATAAAACTTATAGAAAAAATTCCTATCAACCAGGCATTAAAGTATTTATGCAATTTATAGACGGGTTTTATAGTAATAACGGTGCAAATTTGATGTACAGTGAAAACTAGTTAAAATTCCGGTATTTTTTTTGTTCCAACTAGGATAAAAATTACTAAAAATTGAAATACAATTTAAAAATGAATGTCATAACGTACTATTTTAAACGAGGAGTACAACGGTTGATTAAAATTTTCGTAGGTATCTTAGTTCCTTAGAAAACAACCTTCAAACTCGGATGCGCATATTTTCTGCGGCTACAATAAGCATTATTATTTTATGCAAGTAACCTTATCAAAAACATATTTATTTTATAGAAATTGGAAAACAACTTCAAATAAATATTTATTTTAATTCTGTTGTGTTTATACTACATCTTTGGAATCCTTTAAACAATGTAATAAAGTTAGGTATGTGTGATGCAGGCGGTTTCGTAGTACAATATAATCGTTTGTCCACTTATTTCCTGAAGCTACAAACAATTTGAACTATTTGTGCTATCTTGAAAAGTCGACAAAATAAATAAATCCATGACTATTACGACTATGAAGGAAAAAGCATGAAAACTGTTAACCCAATGACGTCGTGTCTGCCAGAAGTTGTTGGGGACTTCAGTGACCCAAGTACGACGTATGTGTCTGCCAGAAGTTGTTGGAGACTTCAGTGCCCCAGGTACGACGTATGTGTCTGCCAGAAGTTGTTGGAGACTTCAGTGCCCCAGGTACGACGTATGTGTCTGCCAGAAGTTGTTCGGGACTTCAGTGCCCCAGGTACGACGTATGTGTCTGCCAGAAGTTTGTGGGGACTTCACTGCTCCAGGTACGACGTCCGTGTGTGCCAGAAGTTTATGTGGACCTTCAGTGCCCCAGGTACGACGTATGTGTTTGCTAGAAGTTATTGGGGACTTCAGTGCCCCAGGTACGACGTATGTGTCTGCCAGAAGTTTGTGGGGACTTCACTGCTCCAGGTACGACGTCCGTGTGTGCCAGAAGTTTATGGGGACCTTCAGTGCCCCAGGTACGGCGTCTGTGTCTGCCAGAAGTTTTTGGGAACTTTAATGTCCCAGTTACGACGTCTGTGTCTGCCAGAATTTTGTGGGGACTTCAGTGACCCAAGTACGACGTCTGTGTCTGCCAGTTGTTTGTGGGTACTTCAGTGCCCCAGGTACTACGTCTGTGTCTGCCAGAAGTTCGTGGGGACTTCAGTTCCCCAGGTGTGACCTCTGTCAGCCTGTCGTGCCTTGACGACGATCCGTCACTCACGGTAAATCTGTGGTGGTAGGTGTTAAACGTTCTCCCGCTACCGCTATCTCGGCGTGGCTTGACTAAACGTTTTCTAATTACAGTTTACACCACAACGTGCCGTTCGGTAGCCTGGTCTCGGCCCTCGCCACTCTATTGCATTGAATTCTGAGTTTCTTGTTTTAAAAATACCAACTAATGTAAACTATATATAATTTCAAAAGACTTCATAGTTTAAATAGGCTTTAAGTACGAATAGTTATAGCAATTTCAACATTAAAAATATTCATTGATATCTTAGGCAGATGTCTCCTAGTTGAACATAGTCCACGTGGTTTATTTTGGAAATTTAATTTTCTTAGAACAATACACTTTAATATAGCTTGATAAGGGGGCTCATTATTTTATTTTAGAAGAACAAATACAAATTTTGTATTTCACAGAACTGTAAAAAAATAAATAAATAGCTGACTAATGTAGATAATCTCTACCAATGTTACCTTGAACAATGCTGACTGTAACGGGCTGGAATTTCCCCTTTGTTGGAATAACATTAATTCAGTAAGGAAGTCGTTACTATATGCTACAAGGCTTTGACTTTTAGCAAACAATGTCACTTTGTTATTGGTATTTTATGGTCTTTAACACAGCTAAGACTTATTGCAAGCATTGAACTTTGGAACGTAAATCATACTGGATAGCCTTTAACATGGAGAAGCTTCGTGGCAAACATTTCACTTTGGTAAGTAAATCATACTGGATGGTCTTTAACATGGAGAAGCTTCGTGGCAAACATTTCACTTTGTTAAGTAAATCATACTGAATGGTCTTTACATGGAGAAGCTTCGTGGCAAACATTTCACTTTGGTAAGTAAATCATACTGGATGGTCTTTAACATGGAGAAGCTTCGTGGCAAACATTTCACTTTGGTAAGTAAATCTTACTGGATGGCCTTTAACATGGAGAAGCTTCGTGGCAAACATTTCACTTTGGTAAGTAAATCTTACTGGATGGCCTTTAACATGGAGAAGCTTCGTGGCAAACATTTCACTTTGGTAAGTAAATTTTACTGGATGGCCTTTAACATGGAGAAGCTTCGTGGCAAACATTTCACTTTGGTAAGTAAATCACACTGGATGGTCTTTAACGAGGAGAAGCTTCGTGGCAAACATTTCACTTTGGTAAGTAAATCTTACTGGATGGCCTTTAACATGGAGAAGCTTCGTGGCAAACATTTCACTTTGGTAAGTAAATCACACTGGATGGTCTTTAACGAGGAGAAGCTTCGTGGCAAACATTTCACTTTGGTAAGTAAATCTTACTGGATGGCCTTTAACATGGAGAAGCTTCGTGGCAAACATTTCACTTTGATAAGTAAATCTTACTGGATGGCCTTTAACATGGAGAAGCTTCGTGGCAAACATTTCACTTTGGTAAGTAAATCACACTGGATGGTCTTTAACGAGGAGAAGCTTCGTGGCAAACATTTCACTTTGGTAAGTAAATCTTACTGGATGGTCTTTAACATGGAGAAGCTTCGTGGCAAACATTTCACTTTGGTAAGTAAATCACGCTGGATGGTCTTTAACATGGAGAAGCTTCGTGGCAAACATTTCACTTTGGTAAGTAAATCTTACTGGATGGCCTTTAACATGGAGAAGCTTCGTGGCAAACATTTCACTTTGGTAAGTAAATCACACTGGATGGTCTTTAACGAGGAGAAGCTTCGTGGCAAACATTTCACTTTGGTAAGTAAATCACACTGGATGGTCTTTAACATGGAGAAGCTTCGTGGCAAACATTTCACTTTGGTAAGTAAATCTTACTGGATGGCCTTTAACATGGAGAAGCTTCGTGGCAAACATTTCACTTTGGTAAGTAAATCTTACTGGATGGCCTTTAACATGGAGAAGCTTCGTGGCAAACATTTCACTTTGGTAAGTAAATCACACTGGATGGTCTTTAACATGGAGAAGCTTCGTGGCAAACATTTCACTTTGGTAAGTAAATCTTACTGGATGGCCTTTAACATGGAGAAGCTTCGTGGCAAACATTTCACTTTGGTAAGTAAATCACACTGGATGGACTTTAACACGGAGAAGCTTCGTGGCAAACATTTCACTTTGGTAAGTAAATCGTACCGGATGGTCATTAATATAGCTAAGATTTATTGTAACCGTTGAATACTAGCACGTAAATCACACTGGATGGCCTTTAACATGGAGAAGCTTCGTGGCAAACATTTCACTTTATTAATACAGCTAAGATTTATTGTAACCGTTGAATACTAGCACGTAAATCACACTGGATGGCCTTTAACATGGAGAAGCTTCGTGGCAAACATTTCACTTTGGTAAGTAAATCGTACCGGATGGTCATTAATACAGCTAAGATTTATTGTAACCGTTGAATACTAGCACGTAAATCACACTGGATGGCCTTTAACATGGAGAAGCTTCGTGGCAAACATTTCACTTTGGTAAGTAAATCGTACCGGATGGTCATTAATACAGCTAAGATTTATTGTAACCGTTGAATACTAGCACGTAAATCACACTGGATGGCCTTTAACATGGAGAAGCTTCGTGGCAAACATATCACTTTGGTAACTAAATCGTACCAGATGGTCATTAATACAGCTAAGATTTATTGTAACCGTTGAATACTAGCACGTAAATCACACTAGATGGCCTTTAACATGGAGTAGCTTCGTGGAACCATATCACTTTGGTAAGTAAATCGTACCAGATGGTCATTAATACAGCTAAGATTTATTGTAACCGTTGAATACTAGCACGTAAATCACACTGGATGGCCTTTAACATGGAGAAGCTTCGTGGCAAACATACCACTTTGGTAAGTTAATCGTACCAGATGGTCATTAATACAGCTAAGATTTATTGTAACCGTTGAATACTAGCACGTAAATCACACTGGATGGCCTTTAACAAGGAGATGCTTCGTGGCAAACATATCACTTTGATAAGTTAATCGTGCTGGATGGTCTTAAACATGGTCGTTCTTTATGGCAACAGTTTTCCTTTGGAAAGTAAATCCCAAAGAGTAATACCTGTTTAATTAACCAGTGACCGCTGTAACTGGTCCGCTGGAAACGTTCTCTGGTAGAGTACTTGGGTTATAAACTTTGAATAAACTTTTTTAGTAACCATACATGGGCCTACAAGCTAGCCTCTTGTGCTGTTAAGGAATTTCCAGGTTTGTATAAAATGGCAACTTTTGATTTCGCTCTACCTTGATGTAATGAGTAGTTATTGCCTCAATCAATCGGTAACGGTAATCAACGAGTGTTGTAAAAGCGTAATGAATAATTAACAAGAGCAGTGTTCTTTTTTAATTAAATAACCTTTAGTAATCAAGCGTGAGTTTAGTTCATTTCCTTACAGTAAAGGTTAACTTGTTATTTTCCAAGCCTTTGTCATACACTGTAGATAATGAATCCACTTCCAACCGCCGTTGGAGTGTCGACAGTCCCTGTCTATAGCCACACAATACTAGCGTCAACGGACGAAAACACGGTGTTCTATTTCAACTGTAAGGTTCTATTATAGTGAGGTACACTAACAACATAATTATAATAGATTCACTCTCTAGTTGACCATAGAATGAAATTTGAATGTTCACATATTTATCTAAGAACAAAAATATATAAATACTTTTCTTGTACAAATATCAACGTATAGTCAGCTAGAATACTTCTTGAATGTACATTTTCCGGTGTCAACCGCGTAAAGGTACTATCTGATCAAGGATTATCTACAATATTTCCAAGATAACCAGACGTTTCGCCTACACTGTGATGTGGCATCAAAAAATGTAGATTCTAGTTATGACACCGGCCGCTCACGCCTAAGTTCTAAGATTAAAATACTTCTTCATCAAAAGATACTTCAAGTGTCGTAACACCTAGAGTGTCATTTGGTTCCGTACAGCATCAATGATACATTAAATAGAATACATGTTTCTTGCGGTTTATTTTTTTAATATAAAGGGAAACTCCCTCCTCCCCAAATTAAAGTAAATTTGAAACTCGCCTGCTCAACTTCATAAGTACTTCCTCTGGCTAAGTACATAGACGAACCAACAACGTTTGTAATAGCAGTCACAAAGGTAGTTGCCACCATATATATATTTCATGATGGTACAGACTTGTTAAGACTTTGGCAGCTAATAATTTGCAGAGAAACCGGACTCGTGTTGGAATGAGGGACTACATTATTACGGCCTTCATCTCACGCCGTCCGTCTCTTCTGAAAGGAAGGATTCGCACTGAACATAAAAACAAGACAAACAAATGTATTGATGTGAATGTATTTTATAGCTTTATATGCTCTCCTCGCTTGATTTAATTTAGGTAAACATTCTTCCGGAAAGTTTTTAAGACTCTAAAACATCCTTGAGTAATTTTTATTTGATCAATTTATTTTATAATTTTTGAACATGGACAATGCAAAGTTTATAAAATTACTTTTCAAGCAATACGCTAAAGTATTTTTGTTTATTTAGACAGAAGGATAAGGTTGGGGTCATCAACCACTGACATTCTCTTAAAAATGGCCTAAACATGTTTATAAAGGCTATGCCCCATAACATAACCCAATGTGTACAAACAAATATGATTAAGTTACCCATCGCCGAAATAAATTGCTCTACCACATCGGTACGCAAATTGTGGCACGCGCAACCCCTTGGCGGTAAGCAAAACTTATTGAAGGGGTACTTTAAAATCCAAGGTTGCTCGAAGTGATTTTGTGATTTGATGTTTAAAATAATGCCACATGTAACAGTCGAGTAGTATCTGTCTCGTACTACTATTAAGATCTGTTCATATTTAGTTCATCAAACGTTCTATATATTAGTAAATCTACCCAGAATCAAGTGACTCAAACTTTTCTAGTGATTAAAATAAAGTCATCAAGGGGTAAAATTCATTAAATATAATTGGTAAGGGATGGAAAACAACTGGAAAAATATTGAGAAGCGCTGCTGTAGTAGATTCCTATTTAATTTACAAGGGACCTTGAAAACATGCCAGATATTTACATCACCTAGGCCCAGCGGACCAATAGTGAGTTCTCCTTTCACTAAGTTAAGTAGGCATAGGCCTATAACAATCTTTCTAGTCACATTTACTACTCATACAAATCATATTTTATGTACAGTGTGGCCTGGCACAATAAAGACTTCTGAAGTATGTTACACACTGATTCACAAAACCAACTCA
Organism: Stictocephala bisonia; assembly: GCA_035578905.1. Classification (NCBI taxonomy): domain Eukaryota; kingdom Metazoa; phylum Arthropoda; class Insecta; order Hemiptera; family Membracidae; genus Stictocephala; species Stictocephala bisonia. Next base: position 89,811 of record JAQJVL010000006.1, read on the forward strand.
TGTAAATACTAAACTATCCTCTTCCATCGTGACTTTCCTTAGCAAGACACACTTCTTTAGCCTGTTAAGTACCATTTTCTGACGGAATGACCTTGTTTCGTTGTCAAACGTCCAAGCTGCAAATTCTCTTCCAGTTTCAAGGTCATGCGTATTTGGAATCCAGTTTAAATCGTAAAGTCGAGTTCACTTTCTTGATGTTACTGTTTTCTCCCACCGACTTGACTAACAAAGAGACTAACAATGTTTGTTTATCAATGACTACAGTATTATGGTGTACGGACCTTCTAGTTTTAAATTTAGTAAGTGCATACTCTTAAATTATTTTAGTTGTTCATTTTAAGTAATAAAAAGCTCGTTGATAGTAATTTTCAATCAGGCCTTTAATGAATTTAGACATGAAGATTTAAACGATATTAGTAGACAAAGATAAAAATTAACATTATCGGAGTAAAATATTGACAAATTGAAACGCTTCATGAAACTGGAATGACACACTCAAGAAACTTCTGGAATAGGAGACTATACAAGTAATGAAACTAGAACTACACATATTCACCAAATCAAGAAAATTCTGGAATCGGAGACTAAGAAAACTCATGAAACTAGAACTACACATAATCACCAAATCAAGAAAATTCTGAAATCGGAGACTAAGAAAACTCATGAAACTAGAACTACGCATATTCACCAAATCAAGAAAATTCTGGAGTGGGAGACTTGACAACTCATGAAACTAGAACTACACATATTCACCAAATCAAGAAAATTCTGGAATAGGAGACTAAGACAACTCATGAAACTAGAATTGCACATATTCACCAATCAAGAAAATTCTGGAATCGGAGACTAAGACAACTCATGAAACATGAGCTGCACATATTCACCAAACTAAAGACAGTTCTGGGATGGCAGACTAAGGCAACTCATAAAACTAGAATTGCACATATTCACCAACTCAAGACAATTATGGAATGGGAGACTAAGACAACTCATGAAAGTAGAATTACACATATTCACCAACTCAAGAAAGTTCTGCAATGGCAGCTCATGAGGTTCTGCAAACTAAGGCAGCTCATGAAACTGGAATGGCAGGCTAAGACATATCATGAAACTGGATTGGCAGATTGAAACAACTCTCAACTCATGAAAGTATATGGAATAAAATAGGCTATGTATAATACTTGTGGACATGTGAAGTTATGGCCTCAATAATATCATACGTCAAATCACCCGTGATGAACTTTTCCTATAGAAAACGGGTCATCTGCAATTATCTAAGTTCCTAGGTCGAGCCATTTGCTGAAAATATTTGTAACCAGCCATAATCAAGCATGTTTTGAGATCCTACTGCATTTAGGATATCATTTTCTTGGATCACTCAAAAGTTTAGGTAGTAAAAATTATATATATTTGATGGTAACCACACTCATTTGTAGTATTCACTTAGTATATTCGTAATAAATATGAAACCACAATGGTTTACACAGGCAATACTGATACCTCCATAATCAACAATTTGAAGGGTCGTCGCACCATTGGACAGCGACGGAAAGCACACCTCCATCGGATGATGCAAGCTACAGGGACGGTAAATGTCAAGGAGTCCAAGTGGTGAACGTGATCAAACCCATCCCAAATGGAAGGTCTCTGTACCGTTGGCCAATCGGAGTCGTGAGAATAAATGCATTATGCGGTTAGAGATGCGCATATCGCGTTCTGCTAGGCGAGTGGACAGGCCTTTCTAATAGCACTTCTCTAATGTATTTCGAGTTGTTGAGAGCACTATGGAAACTTCGCATGGTGCCCCTAAATGAGTGGAAACAACTACTTGGTTAGAACAGCAAACATTTAAAAATTTATTTAAAATACATACTTTTTTAAGGGGATGCCTATCTTCTTGTTGACCTTAATCTACCCATTCCTCATATACAATTGGTCTGAGCGGGGAACGTATCAGGTAGACTGAGGGGTACAGTACAAGGTGAATACACAGAGCAAGTACATTAATGTACAAATAGAGTAGTCATCGGCTAGCCGTACCTTGGTATTGTCTCGCCGTGTGAGGCACGCGCTTTGTTTGCATCAAGAATGGAGCCATTTAGATACCAAATAAATTTATGAAAATAAGCATGTTTAGTTCATGGATTTATAATGGGCAATCTAACTAAAAATTGTGTTATAACTAACCATTTACTTGTAATAATATTTTTTAATAAGTAGCGAACCAATTACAACATTCAAATGAAAAGAAAAAGTTGGTATGCGACACAGTTTTCTTTAATTTTTCGGTCAGATAATTTTTATCAGCGAGAAAGTTTGAGTTTGTTAACTAAGGTTTCATAATAGCAAAATATTTTGATTGTAGGACAGTTATTTTTCATTGTACGATGTGGTAAAATGGCATATAAGTAAAACCATTGCACGTGAAGTTAGTATAACCGCCTAATGATTCGTTGTTCGCTCTTAATCGTTTGACTTGTTACATTTACATAATTTTTCAATATAGTATATATATATTAAAATATATGTAATTTATGATTATATATCCTAAGCAGACAACGCCCTCGACGTTCGGTACTAGGAAGGTAAGTGGAGCGTTCTTCCATTTTGGAGGTGACGGCCGGCTTGACCTCAGGAGGTCATATGCTCAGTTTTGTTTTACTTGCTCTTGGTGTTATTATTACGGATAAAAACTAACAGACAAGGCCAGAATTCGAACCTGCGCTTTCACTAACTTAGGTACAAAGTCCTGACGACTAGTAGACCGCGCGGAAACTGTCTCTCCCAAAATGCAAGTTTAGTACTTCTTAAAATTACAATACTTTCATATTTCATAACGGGGTTGAATACCTGGCAATTTGTGCATGTTTAAGCAGTTCGAAGGGATTTATAAAAGTTGAAAATAAGATATGAACGGCGTAATGTACTAAGGATCTCGATCTCACCATCTGTGACCAAAGGCAGGTTCAAACATAATTTTCCTTCAATTTGACAGCAAATGTGTTCAAACATACAAAAAACCTGGGGAGTAAGTAACCAGGGTGATTAAAATCTTTACTGACGTAATAATGTCTTGAGCGTAGGACCAGGACGTCTTGAGAACGACGGCGTTGGCCCTAGTGCTAAGCCAAAACCTCCTCGGATCAAGCAATCGAGTAATCATCGGAATAGTTGTGAAGGACGAAGGGGAACCGGTTATCGTGGAGGTAATAAAGGCAGAGGTGGCTGAACTCATCAATCCACACGGTTGCACAAGTCCAATAATTGCGCTGGACTATCACCTTCGTGGAGGAATTCGACGCATTTGGGAGGCTTAACTGTTTAATTAAAAGGAGACACTCAATCACAGCCTAATTGAATAGAACTATTGTATTATCAAATTAGAACTTATTTTGAATATGCGTCGTCTGTGGATTGGGTACATTATGAGCTCCCGCAGAAAGAGGGTTATTTTATTAACAAAATAAATAAATAAGAGAAAGTAATTACTTAAAGGATGACTTCCAGCCTGGTTTCCGACCAGTGCGAACTTATCTCCATAAGACCAATGTTATATTTTTCGGTAGTTGAATAGATCAGGGACCTTGTTGATTTTTTGGACGACTTTTTAACAGAAAAAAGCCATAGCAAAGAAACAGGAATATAATTTTCCGATTTTGTTTTTTTTTTCAGCGGAAAAGCCGGGAAAATTACAAAAATGAGGTCTTTGCATCGAACCAATGTTAAGCACATTAGCACCGTAAATGTGTCGGTTTCAGTAGAGAATAAGACTAGGTTAGGTATTGATAGGTTAGATTATTCTTGGTTAACCTACCTAACCTTGAAAACCCACAGACAACTTAACCTAACATAACATAACCAAACAAAACATAACACAACAAAACGTAAGGTAACCTAACCAAACATAACAATTACCTAAACAAACATAGCAACCGAAAAAAACCTAACATAACCTAATTTAAAAATAGCAAAACTACCCTTACCCTAAGAGAACGTAACCTTAGTGAAAACGGCAAATTTCCGGCGCTAACGTGCTTAACAATGTTGTGAAAACTTTGCCACGTTCGTGATTAGGGCAACATTCCGCAAAATTTAATATAGCGCACCCAAACGCTATATTAAAAAATCCCTTATTTTTTCCGGCTTTCCGCTGTAAAAACTATCTTTCTTAGTAATGCATCTAATATGAAAAAAATCAGCAAAAAGTCGACATGGCCCCTGCTCTATATAGTTAATTACCTATTTTTCAAATCCAGCAAAAATATTGCTTCATTGTTATTCCTTTTAAATTTTTGTTTATTAATTGATTCTAAGATTTCCCATTTCCCAAAATGCCAATTTAACACTGAAAAATCGATATCCCAGGTATAACTTCTTACCGCTAACAGGCTAAAACGTGCTTTTCTGTTTCAATTGTACGGTTCGTGTTTTCTTATTGTATAATGATATGTAGCACTGTGCAATTATTACAGATCTTATCTACTGGGCCGTAGGTTGATATTACACGTTTTATAATATAAACTCGCCAAGAATGACATTTTGAGTTTCACACATTTCATTGTGAAAAATACCCAATTTACAAAAATGAACTTATAGTTGACTATGACAGTTCTTCAACTATCAAACGACACTTCAACTGTTACGATAATAACATAATTACAGACTGAATTTTTGAAATAAAAACCTCTATTTTTGGCATTTTTCGTGAACCAAAACGACCCCTTAACGATTTAAATTTTGACAAATACTCAATCAAATACTTTATCATTCTTCAAGCTCTTTCTTTACTGGATTTATAATTTATTGTTTAATTTCAGTAACTTACTGAAAGGCCTTACAAAATAAAAACTATAATTACTGGAGTGTTTGATTCATCTATAACATAAAAAATACTTTATGTTAATTATTTTTATTTTTCAATTTCCTATCGTTTTTCCAACTAATTTTAAAATTAAAACGATTAAGTATGAGTATCACGAACATTAAAATAAAATAGAAAATACGCTAAGCAATCGACAAACTCCATTAAAAGTACTAACAACAAAAACAAAATAACACACTAAACATAATTATGTGATAAAAATATGTAACATATTTCGTTTATCAATGGTCTAATTGAGGCAGATCTACGACGGCCGACCCTGCCCCACCCCTCAATGTGAATGTTTCATAAGTTTCTAAAGTCTCTCATGAAACTTCCTTCATTATATTTTATAAAAGGCTTCTGTATGCAAAATAACACTTAAAAAGTCATATTTTGAAAACAATATGCCTAATTTTGATCATTATCTGACAAGAAATTTAAATAAACTAAAAATTCAACAATGCTAATTAATATAAAATAACTCAACAAAATTTGAATACATGAATGTTAAATTTATAACTTTACCTAATAAGAATTTTAAGTTCCAAACATATTAAGAAGCTACTCTCTGACGGAAGAGTGCTTATATAAATCTAAAGACTGTTTCCAGATAATATATTACCTAATTTTAAGTGCTACTCTGAATTGTGTACACATACATACACAGTACATGATAATTTTAGAAATTATTCTCTGAGGTTAAAATACAATAACAATCAACTAGTATTAATGTGGCATTATCACATAATAAGTTATAAAAGTTTGTCAACATTGGACAAAATTTCCATTTACAGTACTTCCTTCACCCGTATTAACAAAATCAGATAAATTCACGAATTAGGGAAAGTTTTAATACTTAACATATTACATAGCTTTTTGCAAATAAGGTTGAGTGGAAGAGAGGACTTAATAGTCCTAACTCCGCCTTTTAATAAAGCCAGTTTTCATTTCATTTCATTGCTTAAACAGCATTTCATTTACTAACAACCATGCACCACATGCCACAGCTGCCGTTTCCCAAGAAACAATGCAGACCAGTCTAGGAGAGAGACAGATTCCTTAGCGGAAAGAAAGTATCCTTGTCCAGATGTACGAATGTGATGGACTTTCCCATCTCTTATGATGCATGAAGAGTCACATAGCATGGTCCAGTGATGCGCGAAATGGAGGCTTTGTATATTGAGAGAGTAATAAAAAAAACTTTTGTAAGAGACATTGTACAATTAACAATTCTTACGAGAGAAAGAGGAACGTGGAGATTAGCGATTTAATATACTCTTAACTAACTCTAGTGGAACTATGATTTCTAGTTTTAACGTTAAAACGATAGGAAAATAAAGCCCATGAAGTAAACGAGACAAATTTATAAAGATGAATTGAGAGGGGGATTTTTGTATGTGAATATAGATTGTACCAATTTAATAAGCTATGGGGGAAAATGTTACTAGAAGTTTTTAGTAGACATCAAGAGCCCCTAAAAACAAGAAACTGATTTATATATTTTATGCACAACAGGAGCATATAAATTGTGCTGTGTATATCCTTAGGTAACAAGAAGTTATTAGACAAATCTCCCGTAGAATAATTATGCAACAGTAGGATGGGCATAGTTGTAGGGGACTTTACAGTGTTAGACTTGTGATTCTCTAACACTGTAAAGTCAGATTTAACAGTCAATATATTAAGTTATCTAAATAATTATTTATTTTGTTGGCTCGGCTTAAACAGTGTTTTTTCCATTTTAGCGAAAACTGTTAGATTTCAATTCGACTGTAAAAGCTAGCTGCATGTCCAAATACATAATAAATATTAAAATACTTCTAAGTTCAACATATGTAAACTAAACTTCAGTACGGTCCCTGAAACTACCATAATTCTGAGCTTGTCTGCATCCTTGGTACTGATTTTAAAAATTTCTTATTGGCGTTTCTTAATTCCTTTTATTTGGGCAAAACCACGACTGAGTGTGCCAATACCGCCAATAAACATGTGCAGTAAGTAACGATAAAGAAAATATTACTAATGAACTTAAACTTGATTTAAACGCCGCATTTTTTATTTTTTTATTTATGTTTTACGATGCTCAATTGCAATAGAGTAAGACCTAATTATGTTAAGACCTTGGACATAATGGCCATGTTGGGTTGCCAGATAGGTAAAGTTATGTCAGTCGGTGAAATATAATCAGCAACAGCCCACAGTAGTACAAACTCGATACAGGAAGTGAACGAGAAAGTGATACTGTCGCGACCGTATAGGGAACGAGGGCCAGTCAACAGTGTTCAGGGCCGACCGTAAAAACTTAAACTATTTGAAGGTGCTTTTAAAGACAACAAATTAAAATAAATATCATAATTAAAATTATACAAATTTAGATTATTAAGACGTAAAATCAAATAAGGGGAACTACCACTCTGTGAACAGTAGTTGTTGGACTAACTAGCTCCTACTACCACTCAGTATGCTGTAGTTGTTGGACTAGCTAGCTCCTACTACAACTCAATGTGCAGTAGTTGGTGGACTAGCTAGCTCCTACTACCACTCAGTATGCTGTAGTTGGTGGACTAACTAGCTCCTACTACCACTCAGTATGCTGTAGTTGGTGGACTAACTAGCTCCTACTACCACTCAGTGTGCAGTAGTTGTTGGACTAACTAGCTCCTACTACCACTCAGTATGCTGTAGTTGGTGGACTAACTAGCTCCTACTACCACTCAGTATGCTGTAGTTGTTGGACTAACTAGCTCCTACTACCACTCAGTATGCTGTAGTTGGTGGACTAACTAGCTCCTACTACCACTCAGTGTGCAGTAGTTGTTGGACTAACTAGCTCCTACTACCACTCAGTATGCTGTAGTTGGTGGACTAACTAGCTCCTACTACCACTCAGTATGCAGTAGTTGTTGGACTAACTAGCTCCTACTACCACTCAGTATGCTGTAGTTGGTGGACTAACTAGCTCCTACTACCACTCAGTATGCTGTAGTTGGTGGACTAGCTAGCTTCTACTACCACTCAGTGTGCAGTAGTTGTTGGACTAACTAGCTCCTACTACCACTCAGTATGCTGTAGTTGGTGGACTAACTAGCTCCTACTACCACTCAGTATGCTGTAGTTGGTGGACTAACTAGCTCCTACTACCAATCAGTGTGCAGTAGTTGTTGGACTAACTAGCTCCTACTACCACTCAGTATGCTGTAGTTGTTGGACTAGCTAGCTCCTACTACAACTCAATGTGCAGTAGTTGGTGGACTAGCTAGCTCCTACTACTACTCCGTGTGCAGTAGTTGTTGGACTAGCTAGCTCCTACTACAACTCAGTGTGCTGTAGTTGTTGGACTAGCTAGCTCCTACTACAACTCAATGTGCAGTAGTTGGTGGACTAGCTAGCTCCTACTACCACTCAGTGTGCAGTAGTTGGTGGACTAGCTAGCTCCTACTACCACTCCGTGTGCAGTAGTTGTTGGACTAACTAGCTCCTACTACCACTCAGTGTGTTGTAGTTGGTGGACTAACTAGCTCCTACTACCACTCAGTGTGCAGTAGTTGGTGGACTAGCTAGCTCCTACTACCACTCCGTGTGCAGTAGTTGGTGGACTAACTAGCTCCTACTACCACTCAGTATGCTGTAGTTGGTGGACTAGCTAGCTCCTACTACCACTCCGTGTGCTGTAGTTGTTGGACTAACTAGCTCCTACTACCACTCAGTGTGCAGTAGTTGTTGGACTAACTAGCTCCTACTACCACTCAGTATGCTGTAGTTGGTGGACTAACTAGCTCCTACTACCACTCAGTGTGCAGTAGTTGGTGGACTAGCTAGCTCCTACTACCACTCAATGTGCAGTAGTTGGTGGACTAACTAGCTCCTACTACCACTCAGTGTGCAGTAGTTGTTGGACTAACTAGCTCCTACTACCACTCAGTGTGCAGTAGTTGGTGGACTAACTAGCTCCTACTACCACTCAATGTGCAGTAGTTGGTGGACTAACTAGCTCCTACTACCACTCAGTGTGCAGTAGTTGTTGGACTAACTAGCTCCTACTACCACTCAGTATGCTGTAGTTGGTGGACTAACTAGCTCCTACTACCACTCAGTGTGCAGTAGTTGGTGGACTAGCTAGCTCCTACTACCACTCCGTGTGCAGTAGTTGGTGGACTAACTAGCTCCTACTACCACTCAGTATGCTGTAGTTGGTGGACTAACTAGCTCCTACTACCACTCAGTGTGCAGTAGTTGGTGGACTAGCTAGCTCCTACTACCACTCCGTGTGCAGTAGTTGGTAGACTAACTAGCTCCTACTACCACTCCGTGTGCAGTAGTTGGTGGACTAACTAGCTCCTACTACCACTCCGTGTGCAGTAGTTGGTGGACTAACTAGCTCCTACTACCACTCAGTATGCTGTAGTTGGTGGACTAACTAGCTCCTACTACCACTCAGTGTGCAGTAGTTGGTGGACTAGCTAGCTCCTACTACCACTCCGTGTGCAGTAGTTGGTGGACTAACTAGCTCCTACTACCACTCCGTGTGCAGTAGTTGGTGGACTAACTAGCTCCTACTACCACTCAGTATGCTGTAGTTGGTGGACTAACTAGCTCCTACTACCACTCAGTATGCTGTAGTTGGTGGACTAACTAGCTCCTACTACCACTCAGTGTGCAGTAGTTGTTGGACTAACTAGCTCCTACTACCACTCAGTGTGTTGTAGTTGTTGGACTAGCTAGCTCCTACTACAACTCAAAGTGCAGTAGTTGGTGGACTAGCTAGCTCCTACTACAACTCAATGTGCAGTAGTTGGTGGACTAGCTAGCTTCTACTACCACTCAGTGTGCAGTAGTTGGTGGACTAGCTAGCTCCTACTACCACTCAGTATGCTGTAGTTGGTGGACTAACTAGCTCCTACTACCACTCAGTATGCTGTAGTTGTTGGACTAACTAGCTCCTACTACCACTCAGTATGCTGTAGTTGGTGGACTAACTAGCTCCTACTACCACTCAGTGTGCAGTAGTTGGTGGACTAGCTAGCTCCTACTACCACTCCGTGTGCAGTAGTTGGTGGACTAACTAGCTCCTACTACCACTCCGTGTGCAGTAGTTGGTGGACTAACTAGCTCCTACTACCACTCCGTGTGCAGTAGTTGGTGGACTAGCTAGCTCCTACTACCACTCAGTATGCTGTAGTTGTTGGACTTAACTAGCTCCTACTACACTCAGTATGCTGTAGTTGGTGATAACTAGCTCCTACTACCACTCAATGTGCGTAGTTGTGGACTAACAGCTCCATACTACACACTTCAGATGACGTATTTTGGATTACACTACATTTATAATACAATCTTATTGGATGGAACTAACTAGCTCCTACTAACACTCAATTGACAAGTAGTTGGGACAACTAGCTCTACTACCATCATGTTGCAGTATTGGTGAACTAAACTACCCACTAACATAATGTCTGTAGTGTTGGACTATACTAAGCTCCTTACTGTAATATTGTATAGTTTTCTAACTAGCTCCTTACTACCAACTCATTAATAGTAAGTTGAGTGTTAAAACAAAAAAAAAATAGCTCCTATCGACCAACTCATTAAAGTTAAACAAAAAAAAAAAATTGGATAAAAAAACTACTCTTTATCATGTCATATTGAGTGCGATCTAACGAGCACCCTACCACCCTCATATGTGAAGTTTTAATTTCTAGCTCCTACTTACCTCATTATATTTAGTAGTTGTTGGAATAACCTTAAAAAGTCATATTTAACAATATGCTAATTTTGTATGTATCTGACAAGAAATTTAAATAAACTAAATTCCATCAATGCTAATTGTATAAAATAGACTCCAACAAAATTAATCATGAATGTTAAATTGTAACTACTAATAAGCATTTATTCCAACATATTCAGTTCTGACAGTATGCTTATTAACTAAGATTTTAGATAATATATACCTAATTTCTAGTGTCTTGATGTGTACTACTACTACTACTACACATCAGATATTTGAAATTATTTGGGTTAACAACTACTAATAACACATAAACGTAGTGTAATTGGTGATCACATAATAAGTTATAATCAGGTTTGTCACATTGGACTAAATATTTCCATTAGCAGTACGTTTGCCTTAGCCCTATACAATCAGATAATTCAGTATTAGGGAACTTTATATTTAAACATTACATAGCTTTTTGCAATAAGTTGAGTGGAACTTAACTAGTCCTAACTACCACTTTTAGTGATAGCAGTTATTCTTGCTTTCATTCCTAATACACATTCATTTGCTAACAATGGACTACATAGCTCCTTTACCCCAGAATGCTGACAGTTAGGATAGAACTATCCTACGATACCTTTCCAGATGACGAATGTTGTGGACTACTACTCCATCATCTATGATGTCGTGGAAGAGTCTACATAGCATGTCCAGTATGCTGAGGTTGTAGATTGAGAGTCTATAAACTTTTGTAGATGACATTTGTACAATTAGCTTCTTACGAGAAGATGAGTGGAGAGTGGGGGATTAGCTAAGATACCTACTAACCTATAACTATGATTCTGTTAGTTAGTGGAAAATAAGCCCATAAGTACACTTTATAGTGAATTGAGAGTTTTGTGTGAATATAGATTCTACTTACAAGCTATGGGAAATGTTGAGTTTTTAGTGACATCAAAGCCCTAAAAACAAACTGATTTTATATTTTGATCACAACTAGCTCATATAAATCTGTGCTGTTATAGTTTAGGAACTAATAGTTATTAACATCCACTAGTTATGCTAGTCAAGTTGTGGGACTTACAGTCTTACTACCTACTCGTAAAGTCAGATTTGAACTCAACATACTAATTATCTACAATCATTATGTTTTGTTGGTGGACTAAAGTGTTCTTATTCCTTTTAGCGTAAGCTGTTAGATTGATTGACTGAAAGCTAGTCTACTCCAAATCAGTATGGTAATTTAAAATACTTCTAAGTTCCTATTAAACTAAACTTCAGTAGTGTCCTGAAACTACTCATAATTACTGAGCTTGCTGATCCTTGGTTGATTAATTTCTTATGCTTTCTAATTACCTTTAGATGTATTTGGGCAAAACCACGACTAGTGCCTACTACCCCAATAAACATGTGCTGTAAGTTACGATAGAAATTACTAATGAACTTAACTATACGCCTGCATTATTTTAGTTGGTGATATTAAGCTCTACTTACGACTCAGTATGCAATTTGAGGTGACTAATTAGTTATAGACTCTTGCATAATTGGCCATGTTGGTCTACTAATCAGGTAAAGTGTAGTTGGTGAAAATATCGCAACACCACCAGTATCCCTTGTAGAGTGGGTAGTGATACTGTCCTACTATAGGACACTCAGTACTGTGTCAGTTGGTCGGACGTAAATAGCTTAAACTATTTGAAGTGTTTGGAACTTAAATAAATCAATTAAAATTATCATTTAGATTATTAGGTAAATCAAATAGGATCTACCCACTCTGTGAACTGTAGTTGGTTGGACTAACTAGCTCCTACTACCACTCAGTGATGCTGTAGTTGGTTGGACTAACTAGCTCCTACTACCACTCAGTTGCGTAGTTGGTGGACTAGCTAGCTCCTACTACAACTCATATGCTGTAGTTGGTGGACTAGACTAGCTCCTACTACCACTCACGTTGCGTAGTTGTGGACTAGCTAGCTCCTACTACCACTCAGTTGCTGTAGTTGGTGGACTAAGCTAGCTCCTACTACAACTCAGTATGCAGTAGTTGGTGGACTACTTAGCTCCCACTACCATCTCAGTGTGCAGTAGTTGTTGGACTAGCTAGCTCCTACTACAACTCAATTGCTGTAGTTGGTGGACTAGCTAGCTCCTACTACCACTCGTGTGTAGTTGGTGGACTACTAGCTCCTACTACAACTCAGTGTGCGTAGTTGGTGGACTAACTAGCTCCTACTACAACTCAATGTGCAGTAGTTGTTGGACTAACTAGCTCCTACTACCACTCAGTATGCAGTAGTTGGTGGACTAGCTAGCTCCTACTACCACTCAGTATGCTGTAGTTGGTGGACTAACTAGCTTCTACTACCACTCAGTGTGCAGTAGTTGGTGGACTAGCTAGCTCCTACTACCACTCAGTGTGCAGTAGTTGGTGGACTAGCTAGCTCCTACTACCACTCAGTGTGCAGTAGTTGTTGGACTAACTAGCTCCTACTACCACTCAGTATGCTGTAGTTGGTGGACTAGCTAGCTCCTACTACCACTCAGTATGCTGTAGTTGGTGGACTAACTAGCTCCTACTACCACTCAGTGTGCAGTAGTTGGTGGACTAGCTAGCTCCTACTACCACTCAGTATGCTGTAGTTGGTGGACTAACTAGCTCCTACTACCACTCAGTATGCTGTAGTTGGTGGACTAACTAGCTCCTACTACCACTCAGTATGCTGTAGTTGGTGGACTAACTAGCTCCTACTACCACTCAGTGTGCAGTAGTTGTTGGACTAACTAGCTCCTACTACCACTCAGTGTGTTGTAGTTGTTGGACTAGCTAGCTCCTACTACAACTCAAAGTGCAGTAGTTGGTGGACTAGCTAGCTCCTACTACCACTCCGTGTGCAGTAGTTGTTGGACTAACTAGCTCCTACTACCACTCAGTGTGTTGTAGTTGTTGGACTAGCTAGCTCCTACTACCACTCCGTGTGCAGTAGTTGGTGGACTAGCTAGCTCCTACTACCACTCAGTGTGTTGTAGTTGTTGGACTAACTAGCTCCTACTACCACTCAGTGTGTTGTAGTTGTTGGACTAGCTAGCTCCTACTACAACTCAAAGTGCAGTAGTTGGTGGACTAGCTAGCTCCTACTACCACTCCGTGTGCAGTAGTTGTTGGACTAACTAGCTCCTACTACCACTCAGTGTGTTGTAGTTGGTGGACTAGCTAGCTTCTACTACCACTCAGTGTGCAGTAGTTGGTGGACTAGCTAGCTCCTACTTCCACTCCGTGTGCAGTAGTTGGTGGACTAGCTAGCTCCTACTACCACTCAGTGTACAGTATTTGCTGGACTAGCAAGGAAATACCTGAGAGTTTCCTGTTAGTAAATCAGACGGCCACCACCGTCTGATAGCAGATGGCGTATGTTATTTGTGATAAGAGTTTCAATACATAACAAAGTTCTTATTTCGTACAAGTAAAAGCGCGTTGCTTTGTTGAGTTTTTCAATAATTGTCAAGTTTTATTGAAGTTTTTGTTAGTTTTTTCAATAGTACGTGAAATGAATGCTTTTTAAGCAAGTTATAATAATAATATTTTAATCGAAGTATGATGAATAGGTACTTTTGTGATATTCATTATTATTCAACGACTTTTTTTAATGGACAAAAATAATAACAGAAAACAATGTTAACAGAAAAAAACGATAACAGAAAATAGGATTGTTAATGAGGAGCGGTATTATGTTTATGCCTGGTGTAGATTTATTGAATACCTCAATAATAACTGAGAAGTAAACAAGTTTAATGAGCCATCGTGTCGTATGTTTGCGGTTGATAAATCAGAAACAAAGAAAAGAGTGTAAATCGAATCTGTGAAATAACAATTCTCTATTCTTGAAAAATTTTTCACAATCACTTCGTCGTTTGAAGGAAGCATCAGTAGTCACTCCTTCTATTCATCGTGAGTGTTGTCATCATACCTGAATAAATCACAATGACCAAATAGACCTTAGTAAATACAAGATATGATTTTTTATATTTGATTTAGCATCTAACACCTAAAACTATGCAAACAGAATCATTGTAAACAGCCCTTACTATGGCAGTCATTCTAACGGTTTGAAAATACTTGCAAATGAAAAGTAATGACTTCTACGGTCAAAAATTAAGAAGAAACGCTTGATGAAACGTGTAAATGTGCTGAACAATCGATTTGTAAATGAAGAACTTACAAGCAATCTATCCAGTACCTGATATTTTGCTAGTGCAGTACAAAAAGCAATATTTTTTAATGAAAAACAAACTTAGGAGGAGAGGATGAACAATTATTTGATATACTTTAATATATTCTTAAAAATGAAATATTTTTAAATGTTTGTTAGGCAATCTTAAATTTGTGGCTTCGAAATTAGGCTGAATGATAAAGAGAAGCCAATGATTGAAAAAACTTTCGCCAACGGATCTGTGGTATTACATAAACCGTTTTGCGGCATCAGTTGCAAAGTCTGCACCAGCAAAATTATCCAAAATAAATGATATTCCACAAACAACTAACTTATTACATTATTACTGTATTTAAGGAAGTGTCAATGAATTTCATAAAATGAAATAAAACTTGGAGTTATTATTAGTTAACAAACTTTATTTTTCTGGTATATAGTTATAAAATGACCAAACAAGGGATCGACTAAGGCTTGTCATTGCTAGCCATTTTGTACAAAGATTAATTGTGCATGCATATTTGCAATGTATGAATTTGACCTCGAACGTGAAACCATTAATTAATTGTCCGTGACACAATGACATTCTCACTGATATTTTCCAGGATAATGTCGGTGCACGACATCTCAGGTAAGGGATACTAGAAGGTGATGAAACACAGCGTTAACATTGAAACATACTAGCTACATTCTAAGACATCCTTGGGTGCCAGACTAATGTCAAGATTCTGATAGATAGCGAGACTAACAAAAGAGTTAAGTTCTATGGTAACTTTAGTTTCAGCTTCATATCAATATTCTGATAAATAGTCTGAGATTAAACAAAATTGTTAAGTTCTAGAAAACTGTTAGTATCAGACTAATAATTGGTCGGTAGCGTAGTTGGTTCAATCCCAGTTTCATGTGCTAAAGGTTCTCAGTTCGATCCCAATCAGAGTCAATACATTTTGAGAAGGATCAGCTGATAATCACCGGCTGTTCATTTGTCATTGGGCTATTAATTAGTGACACTTTCTAAGGAATAGTCGGCCTCAGTTTGTAACAATGACTACATTCGCTCATCTACACTCATCACACTCATTCGAAATCAATATTCGGCCATATCTCGACGATCGGCGTCTTATGAATAAATAAATAATATCATTCTGATAGATAATTAGGATCGCATAAGAGTTCAGTTCTAAGAAAATGTTGAATTTCAGATAAATATAGAGATTCTAATATATAATGATATTATTGCGAACATTGTTAACGTTTATACGGAAAATATTCAGAATGTTTTGGCCTTTCCTATATTAGTCCATTATCACATGAAACACCCTGAAGAACAGAACATTCAGCAAGGTTAGTGTATTTATAGTTAGTTACCTATACCTTACACAAGAGTATGCTTATTGACTAACTCACAGCTTGGGCGTTGTTAAAGGTACAACGTGTGGGTAGATGCTTAATCTATTAACAGTACAATTAGGTTAATGACTGTTGTAAGCCCGTAGTACAGTCTGATGTTACTTTCTACTGAGACAATATCATAACTTCATACTAACACTAGCGTGTTTTCTGTCATATCTAACATGTTCCAAGCCATCAAGATTTCTAACGTGTTAGTTCTACCGCATTGCCTTAGTGACACACGAGAGTGGTCTCCACTTTCCTTCAACACGTGCGTGTAGTTTACAAGTTGTGCCAAGTGGCCCAATACCACTTTCCTAATCTACTTGGCTCTTATCCTTGGCTGGTCAGGATGTAGATCTGGAGTTTGTACCCAGCTCTCGTGTCACCAAGAAAGTGGCATTTTTACTTTCTAACAATAGTAGAGTTGGCAGTTTTAAAACGGTACTTGAATTTATATTGGCAAGTGGTACTTACTGAATGACTGTCATAGGCCACAAAGAGCACAACACACGTTTAGGGCAACTCTTGGTGCTGAATGACTGTCATCGGCCACAAAGAGCACAACACACGTTTAGGGCAACTCTTGGTGCTGAATGACTGTCATCGGCCACAAAGAGCACAAGACACGTTTAGGGCAACTCTTGGTGCTGAATGACTGTCATCGGCCACAAAGAGCACAAGACACGTTTAGGGCAACTCTTGGTGCTGAATGACTGTCATCGGCCACAAAGAGCACAAGACACGTTTAGGGCAACTCTTGGTGCAATCGGTTTTCGGTGAGTTGATTATTTTCTAATTTTAAAACCAAAATTAGTTAATGTACCTTCCCTTGAGACAGGAAAAAAATATTTAACCACTACATTAGAACTTGTGGCCTTAAGAAATTGTGAATTTAGCTGATTCTAAATCAAGCATAAAACAAAACCCTACCAGAAGACACCACATCACTCGCTGCGCTCATGATAACGCCTTCGGTCACAGTATGAGACTTTTGTCTATAGTACTTAAACTGTATTGTGTAATGTCCACGAAAGAGCTGTTAAAATTTCAAAAACATTATTATTTACATTTAAACAGTTGATACTTCTTCATTCAAATCTCTCTCCATGTTATTCTTATGGCCGAAAAACGTATTTGAGGGCTTCCCACACTCTTCAGGGCAACAACATTGAACATTGAAGACCTTATTGCACATCTACGAATAGAGCCAATTTTTTGACTCCTCAATAGTTAAAATTGATCAAGAAATCAGAGAGGAGTTGCGTTGATAAAAAAAACTGTTTCACGTATTGCATATAAGGATTCTTAAGAAAGCTCATTAATAATAGGCCCTAATCATACAATTGTCTGAATCAAAACAGTAATGAATACACATATAATAATTAAAGATGAACTTATGACTGGAAACAACCATTTAGTTCATTTTAGTAGGAGCCGCCCGCAGAAAGTCTGTCGAGGAACGCTTAGTAGTTATTGAAGTCTGTCTAAGAATAGTGTGCTGAATGCATTCCTTAAGGTTAAAAATAAAAATGTTTTAATATGTTATTTGTAACATGTACTGAATTGAGGTCCTGACTGTGGACCAAAAGGGTCAGTCGGCAGGACACCCAATCGTCGGCGTCAGAGACTCGCCACCTTTGTCTCCTGCGATTGGCTCCCCACGTCAATTGCGGCAATCATTGAAGATCTGTTCCGGCCTCTGTGGAGCCGAGATTAAGCTTTTGTCAACTCCGTGTCGAAACGGCAAACTTAGAGAATAAACACTTTTCCACTAACCTTCCTTCGGAGCTTATAGTCAAGCTCATTTTAATTTGTTTTGTTTAATTTTAACACCTTACATTTCTGAGCTTAAACAACCAAACCAACCACTTTAATAATGTTCAAGTGAAATAATAATCCCTCTAAAATATTGCACAGTCCTAAATTCACGCATGTATGCAAAAAACTTTGAAGGGAAAGGGGGGCGTGATAAAAAATTCTGGTGCACGGCCGAAAAAAAATGGCCACGTTAAAATAGTGGCCTGGTATTTTTTGCACGTAATTTATTTTGCACGGTATTTTTTGAGGTCATGCACGAGTGTAATCTCAACAAGACCAATGTAATTTTCTCAAAAAACAGCTCCACCAGTCCACAGGTTGTCATTAAAAGCGTTTATTCACTAGCCGATATTTTTAACGATTTGTATTTTTACACATTCTGGAACAAATGCTTAATGTTGTTTGGTAATTGATTTTAAACATTCATTGATGTTTTCGTTCGAAAAACATTTTTTAATTTAGGATGATTTTTAAGTATGTGTATCACAAAAACTAAAATACGTTAAGAAATCAACATTCTCTATAACAATATTTACAAAATCTATATTTATAAAAGAGGATGTTCGTATATATATATATATATATATATATATATATATATATATATATATATATATATATATATATATATATATATATATGTTTGAAGTTTATGCGCTGCCAAACCATCCAACCGATCGCCATGAAACTTTAGGATGTTGTCCTGTATACTCCCGAGATGGTTTCTGTGAAGTTTGATGCAGATCCGTCCACAGGGTCCCGCCCGACGGGCTCCTAAAGATCCCATTTCATTCAAATGGAGAATCTGAATTGTTTATAAAAAACATATAACTGTGTGGTTTAATGTAGTTTCACATGCCATAAGCAGATTGAAGTTCTCACAACAACAGTACTGTATATGTTTTGATTTATTGTAGTTCTACATTTCACCTTGAGAGTGTAGCATGGTTTTTTTCTATAATTCTTTTTATTGCTTTATTTTGGTATGTCAATGAAAAATGAAAGGCGAGACAACGTCCACCGGGTTCAGCTAGTTATATATAAAACATAATTTTATCGAAAGAAATACGTAAAAATCAGCTTATCCGTTTAACATTTTGGCGAATAGATCCATCGTGGCTGACAATTCCAGAGCTCCTTAACTTTTATATCTTACTTGTTATGCGAATAATTTCTTAAATTGTCATTACTAGTTTAATTTTTAAGCTAAGGCTAGTGTTTGTGTGTCCCAGTTACGGTCATTCACCGTAAAGCCTCCTGACCACCCTACGTCCAGTAACTACTTAGTATATACCATCCTTAGCCTTTCAATGAATAGACGACGACTCCCTTGAAAACACTACAGAATCTCAAAAGTATATTTAAAATAACTTCAGTGCAAGTTTTGTGGATTTATACTGAATATAAGATACAATGAAGCTACTTTAGGCAGCTATGCAAACGTTCCCAGTTTTCGACGTCTTTGCTGTACCTCAACACATTGGGAAATCACGTAGGGGAGTATGATAATAATATATGAGTAAATGGAAGTTCTACCATGATACTACTCTCGTTCATCAAGTACAGACGTATAATACACCTTAATTGGTGCTATTTCCCTAATCAAATTTGATTTATTACTTTAATGTACATCATTATCTCTTAACATTGAAAAGAAGGTTAGCTGGCGGTTGGTCGGCCCACTTCATCCAATAGTGAAGGTAACGCACAGGAATCCGCGACACAGGAGCATCTCTTACCTGGCTGAGGGGTTGTCATAAATAATTTTCGCTAGGGGTGCGACTCACGAGCGCATCCCCATCCCTTTTCGGAGGCACTCCTGTGTCGCACCTATAACTACCTATCCTCGGCACTCTACCTGCGTCTTACCTGCTATCGAGCTCAGCTCGCGGGGCCTCCTGAATGCCTACCAATCTAATATCACAACAGCTACTATGATACAGCTTTGTTAGGTGCACTGCATATTTTGTAGGAGTAAGTGTAACATTGATTCTTAAGCGGTTATCCTAAAAGACCAATCAAAACTATTAAAGTACTGTGATAAGTATACTTAATAATGTTTCATTTTATTTTAATTAATAAGAGGTTAAACTATTGCAGACTTGTTTCAAAACAAATTTGTTACTGTACAGATAAAATACACCCACGCTTGTTTATTCACACTAACTATCTTGGTCTTCGGATGTGGACCGCGTCACGTTTACTACATCAACTCCCGAAGACTAAGAAAATGATGTATTTATAGTCATCTTTTAAAAAAAATTATAAACTTGATACTATTTAGTTTTATGTAAAAGGAACATGTAGGCACTCTTCCTTTGCTCATGACTTGCCCCTTTAACCCATGAGTATTAATTATGAAATATTAACCATAGTTTATACAAATTCGTAAAAGCCAAGCAGTGGTTTTAAAAAAATTATAATAATTTTATTACTCGGCAAGTTGTTTCAAAGAAATTAAAGAGTTACAAAAAAAGTCAATAACTAAAAATAGGCTTGTAAATAAAGAATAAGTATTTCTTAGTTTTAACACGTAATAATTTGTATAACATTCTAAAATAATAAAATCAAACGAAATAAATTAGTTTCCAAAATATAATAATATAACTGTTATAACATATGGTGTAACTTATTTAAAACTTAAAATTGAGCTTCACATTTGAAAGAAGATAAATAACTAGTTCATCAGTTTTATCTAATTAAATCAAGAATTTATTGTGCAGGTGTAAAAATGTTCTGAGACTGGAAGACAATATAACATATTTTATAATTTAATTTGATTTTGATGCTATTCATATTGAATTATCACTCGCTAATAAACGCTTTTGATAATTTACGCTATCCAATTTCTATCTATTTCAATTATTTAATGGCTATTTTTCAAATGATTACATATTGACGATTCAACCTGCTCAGCCTTGATTTAATAGAAAGGACTATGAAAAATAGTTACTTAGGAATACGTCAAATGCCAACCGATCCACGATTTTACGTCTTAAACAATACACCTTTTCTATGTATGACTTCGAAGCGTGTCAATGAATCGGACTATTACAACTTATTTTAATATAGCTTATATTTACATTTTCAATACATGAAGGCTTTTTTATTTCTAAAGTAATTTGAAGTGTAAAATTTGCTAACAAACCCGGATCATATGTAAATACTGTAACATGTATGCTTATTTTAATAAACATATGTATCGCCTACAGTTAGATTGCTCTCAAGTTAAACACAATCTCACCATAGATATCAAGACCCCTTAGTTTTTGAACCCTTGTCAAACCCTTGTCACACTGGACCCGCGAGGGTACGACAGTGGAGCGCCTCAATGCCAGGCGCTCCACTGTCGCCGTTGTGCTATTTCTTGGCTGACAGTTAAACTGATAGCAAAAAACAGCTTCACGTATTATGTATTAGGATTAGTCTTATACAAAATATATCTAAAATGGCGGCCCACTCCAGCCCCTGGACAAACGCACTAGTCATGAGACTTTGTGCCACCGTTGACTGGAAGGCGTTGCTATGAAGAGTAGCGGCAAGTCCGAGTGGGATGGGTCAATTGGTTACAATGGATGAGTGGGTTTGCCTGGGCGCTGTAGTTCCACTATCATAACTTGCGAAAACTATCACGCATTGCCTCAATGGGCAGAACCAAGTTGCCCATCAGCATAGCTCGTCCGTGAACAGGCAGGTTGCAGAGTGGGATGGGTCAATTGGTTACAATGGATGAGTGGGTTTGCCTGGGCGCTGTAGTTCCGCTATCGAAACTTTCGAAAACTATCACGCCTTGCCTCAACGGGCAGAACTAAGTTGCCCATCAGCATAGCTCGTCCGTGAACAGGCAGGTTGGAGAGTGGGATGGGTCAATTGGTTACAATGGATGAGTGGGTTTGCCTGGGCGCTGTAGTTCCACTATCATAACTTGCGAAAACTATCACGCATTGCCTCAATGTGCAGAACCAAGTTGCCCATCAGCATAGCTCGTCCGTGAACAGGCAGGTTGCAGAGTGGGATGGGTCAATTGGTTACAATGGATGAGTGGGTTTGCCTTGGCGCTGTAGTTTCCGCTATCGTAACTTGCGAAAACTATCACGCATCGCCTCAACGGGCAGAACCAAGTTGCCCATCAGCATAGCTCATCCGTGAACAGGCAGGTTGGAGAGTGGGATGGGTCAATTGGTTACAATGGATGAGTGGGTTTGCCTGGGCGCTGTAGTTTCCGCTATCGTAACTTGCGAAAACTATCATGCATCGCCTCAACGGGCAGAACCAAGTTGCCCATCAGCATAGCTCATCCGTGAACAGGCAGGTTGGAGAGTGGGATGGGTCAATTGGTTACAATGGATGAGTGGGTTTGCCTTGGCGCTGTAGTTTCCGCTATCGTAACTTGCGAAAACTATCACGCATCGCCTCAACGGGCAGAACCAAGTTGCCCATCAGCATAGCTCGTCCGTGAACAGGCAGGTTGGAGAGTGGGATAGGTCAATTGGTTACAATGGATGAGTGGGTTTGCCTGGGCGCTGTAGTTTCCGCTATCGTAACTTGCGAAAACTATCACGCATCGCCTCAACGGGCAGAACCAAGTTGCCCATCAGCATAGCTCATCCGTGAACAGGCAGGTTGGAGAGTGGGATGGGTCAATTGGTTACAATGGATGAGTGGGTTTGGCTGGGCGCTGTAGTTTCCGCTATCGTAACTTGCGAAAACTATCACGCCTTGCCTCAACGGGCAGAACTAAGTTGCCAATCAGCATAGCTCGTCTGCAAGTTAAACATTCCCTGTAAAATGATTATTGAAGAATATTTCCTTTACTTAACTATAATTATTTACGAATTTTATATCAAAATATGGAAACTATTAGGGTACATAGTTTATAAAATACTTATGATACCTCTGTAGTCATATTTATTTAATTTGGTAAAGAATCTACCTCTTCAAATCCTTTGATATACCGGTAATACGTGAAGCGGTTTTTGCTAACGTAACTCCTCCCTTATTTTTTGGCCAATTTGTTGTTGTGCAAGAAAGTCTTCATTGTACGTTTTTAGGCAATAAGAATGACATAAAGAGAGATTTAAATAAGATAAAAAGTAACAGCTGTTCAAGTGCAAATTATGATGTTTATGAAATTCTAACAGCTGTTCTGTTGGAATCTGAAAATCTTAATACATAAAAATGAGTACGTGAAATTCGTTGTCATTCTCAATCAGTTTTTTAAAGTTTCATAATTTTTTGTAGAATGTTCTACAAAAAAATATATTAAAAAATCACGAGAAAATTGGAAAATTTTGGAAAACTAACCGGAGTTTTGGTTTGATTTGTTTACCAACAAAACAAATGAAAGGCAAAATTGGAACATGTGATGTAAATGTTTCTGTAATTTATTTATATTTGTTTGTATAAACTTATGTTGTATTTTATTTCTTGGTGATAAAGTGGTTTCTGAAATAATTTTTGCATTCATTAAAAAATTAATATGCTGAATGAAATGTTGGTATACAAATTAATTTTATACTAAAATATTTACCAACGTTTCACACAGTATAACAATGCTATTTATGTTATAATCTTGATCATCGTATGGGTTGAAAGTTATAGAGTTCACTCCCGGGAAGTTTTCTGGTGTGGTTTTATTCACATTCGACTCTGGGGCGCCACCCCACTGGCCTTCAAAGTTTCAATATTATTCTTATGGGAGTGATATTATTTATTTAACTTGGGGACACCCCTGCACGCTTCGCTTGCCAACCCCGTCATCACTCGCTACACTTGTGAGGTAAGCTCGGCCTAAGGCCTAGCCAAGAAACTCTGCTGCAGCCCAATTTATGGATCTCGGCCAGTAGCCTCGTGATGAAGATCGTCTTACTGATCGCCAGGACTGTTAATCAGTTTGACCATGAAATTTGGTTTTTGGAACAGTGGAGCCCCTAAACATAAGGCTTTCCAAAATCTGATATTAATTTTTTATTTAAGAGAAGAATACCATTAATTTGATACCCCACTCAGGTGTATTAGTTTAACTTTACTCAATTTTGGGTTTTGAGCATATTTTTTTATTTGGGGGCAGAGCCCTAAAACCTTCTCTCTTCCGAAATACAATGATATGATTTTATTTGGGAGGCAAATACCTACAGTTTGATACACCACTTTGGCGTTTTATTTTAATATTAGCCTTTTTTGGTTTTTGGAGTTTTTTTTTGGGAGGGAGCATATAACTCTTATTAATTGCTCTTTTCGAAATCTTATGTTCTTATGTTCGAGTTCAGAAGAAAAATAGCTTTAATTTGATACCCCACTTGAGTAGATAAGTCCGGTTTTAAAACATTTTATATTTCCAAAAATTTCAGTGTTTGGCCCTCCAGTACCCCACAGTTTTAAATGTTTAAACTGAAATTCATGGATAAGGTGCGCGTTTGTTACGTGTGTAGAACTGTGAAGGTTTAAAACTTTTACTCCAGATTTACCTCAAGTTAGGTCAGAAATACTACTTTTTTGTGAATTCCATAATAAATACATTGGGGCATTTTTGGGGGTACAAAACGGCTGTCATTTCGGAACTTTGAAGAATGTTTCAAAATACCTTCTTATAGCACGCCTACAATATAAGACCAATCATCCTACAAACTTTCAGCCTCGAAGGTTTAGTGGTTTTCGAGAAATAGTGATCAGTGAGTGAGTGGTATTCAAGCCGTAACATATAAAAAAAATTGAACACTTTTGAAACACACCCAAGAGGCGTATCAAGTTAAAGGTATTTTCTTTCGATTCTTAATATGCCATCCGATTTTAGAAAAGACTATGTTTGTGGGCTCCACTGGTCCAAAACCAAAATTCATTGTGGTATAGTCCAAATGTCCCGGCGAGGCCGTAGGTCGAGCTTGTTCACGAGGCCGCGGCCCGAGATCCACAAATGGGGCTGTAGTGTCTTAGGCGAGGCCGTAGGTTGAGCTTCCCTTACGAGGCGGCCGCAGGCTGAGCTACACAAAGGGGCTTTGTTTATTAATTCCGTAGCAAGGCACGGGTAAACAGCTTTAAATGTTTATAATATTAAACAGGTTATAGATCTTTATTAATGTTAGAGCGAGGGGAAGTTTGATTGATTCAGTGGAAGTTTTTTTAACTATAAATTTAAAGAAATGCATGTACGTAATCACCAGCTGTTAGATGAAATAAAATAAAATAAAAACTCATAATAGGCTCAAGCAGTAACGTATCGTGTTTGTATTTATACTGTAAATAGAGCATAAATCAAGCGCAGTGAGTGAGCTACTGTATATAAATTTACATAATATGATTTTACTTCAAACAAATGTATGTATTACTAATATTTGTATTCAAAAGTTAAGTGCCTAGGCCGAGATGTCACGAGTGCAGCGAGTGATGGGGTTGATACGAAGCGTGTAAGGTTGTCCCCTAATGCACTATAAATAACTCGACAATGTAGTCAAAATGCCAATGTTAACCTAACGAAATAGTGCAACGAGCTTGCTATTCATGAGTTCTGTATTATACAGGGTGTCACAAAAAAAACTTAGCACTAGCTACAGGATGTGGTTATAAATACGAAAACAAATCGAAATTGTTTAGTGACCTTTTTATGATTTCAGCTTATTTTAGCCGTAATCCGCAATTTTGTTTTTCTTTTTACAAAAGCGTTGATATTTCAAAAATCTCTTAAAGATATTTGTATGAAACTTGGTAGACGCCTTAATACATTAATTACCTCAAATTTACCAAAATGATATTTTTTTTAAGATTACAAATCTCAAAATGGCGGCAATGTATTATTTTTTAAAAGTAAAATTACACGTAGACGAGTAAGTAAAGAGAAAAGATGTATAATACAAATATTTTATACAGTACAATATTTTTATATATTTCGATGCCAAATCCAACGATGCCTTTTTGATTAAAAACAGTACACAAATAAAAACGTTGTGATTAACTTATTTTTTGTAATAGATTGTTATAATAGGATATTTAATAGATTGCATAGTTTAAATAATATTCAAATAAAAACAGTATAAAATCAGTTGTTTACTTTAGTAATAATTAAACAGATGTCTTAATTTAACTTTAATCCTTTCAGCCCCAAAGAGAGAACCGGTGAGTTACGACTTTCGACCTTACTGGTAGGGTCACGATGACGTCAATTCACTACCACAGTCAAACCTCGATATAACAAATTTCAAGGGACCAAAACCAAAAATTTGTTATATCGAGTTTTTGAAGTTATACTTCTTTGCGCCCGTTAGTCACTTTGGGATGGGATGTTGGTCGAGAAACCGCGTCACGCTGAAAAGTAAGAACAAATCTTTAAGAACTATCGATTAATCGATTGTTAATCGAAGAAATTACTGATAATGATAATATAGGTGTATATTTTGTTACAGCGAGGTTCGTTATATTGAGGTAGGTTAACTGACATTCGCTATATATAGGTTCACATCTCAGTGTTGTGTATGGAGTACATACTGTATCACTAAACATTCTGAAATCTTATACAGTATATATATGTACAGTATCTATATATACTGTACTACTGTACATACAAAACTGTGTAGTAGTACAGTATTGTGCACATACATAAAATTTATATTTTGAGGATAGCATAATTTAGCAAAATGATCTTCACTAATAAGTTAATTAGGTAATGTATACAGTAAATCAAACGCATTTATTTTGTAAATACAGTAGCTAAAACAAAGAAACTTTATTTGACAAATTAATAATATGTTCTTTAAAAAAAAAAAAAAAAAAAAAAAAAAAAAAAAAAAAAAAAAAACTATGCCTACAAGATAAAAAAAGTGTAGCCTAGTTTCTTAATACAGTACTACTGTACAGTAAAATAGACAGTATGTGTGGATGTACAGTAACAAAACAATTAAAACAAGAAAACAATGAATACTTACACATTTAAGTGATTTGCATTTTGCACTTCGTTTATATCATTAATGACACTACTTTCGCCATTTCAAAGAATTTACCCCTCCTTTGTCAACATTCGTTAATGAGGTACAGTCGTAAAAACTTCGTTATATAGAGGTAAAATTCGTTATGTAGAGGTTTCAACTAGAACAAATTCGTTATACCAAGGCTGGATTATTTTCTTGCTATTAAAAAAATTCGTTATGTAGAGGTTTCAACTAGAACAAATTCGTTATACCAAGGCTGGATTATTTTCTTGCTATTAAAAAAATTCGTTATGTAGAGGTTTCAACTAGAACAAATTCGTTATACCAAGGCTGGATTATTTTCTTGCTATTAAAAAAATTCGTTATGTAGAGGTTTCAACTAGAACAAATTCGTTATACCAAGGCTGGATTATTTTCTTGCTATTAAAAAAATTCGTTATGTAGAGGTTTCAACTAGAACAAATTCGTTATACCAAGGCTGGATTATTTTCTTGCTATTAAAAAAATTCGTTATGTAGAGGTTTCAACTAGAACAAATTCGTTATACCAAGGCTGGATTATTTTCTTGCTATTAAAAAAATTCGTTATGTAGAGGTTTCAACTAGAACAAATTCGTTATACCAAGGCTGGATTATTTTCTTGCTATTAAAAAAATTCGTTATGTAGAGGTTTCAACTAGAACAAATTCGTTATACCAAGGCTGGATTATTTTCTTGCTATTAAAAAAATTCGTTATGTAGAGGTTTCAACTAGAACAAATTCGTTATACCAAGGCTGGATTATTTTCTTGCTATTAAAAAAATTCGTTATGTTGAGGTTGTGAGTACGTTTTGTTCGTTATGTAGAGGTGAAATTTACATTGTCCCTTATGGAGGGTTGTAGGAAGATTTGTAAAAATTCGTTATATTGAGGTTCGTTATATCAAGGTTTGACTGCATTACCATAACTTCGGCCTAACACAACCAACTGAAACCTAAACTAACATAACCTAACCAAACCTAACATAACATAACCTAAACAAACCTAACCAAAGTTGTGGTAGTGAATTAACGGAAAATGTTCAACAGCTGACTTTATACTGTTTTTATTTCAATATTGAATATATTGAATCAACTCAGCAACCTATTAAATTTTCTTATAAAGACTAAATTAGCCAGAACTCTTTTATTTATGTACTGATTTTAATGAAAATCGTCCCGTTGGATTTGGCATAGAAATATCTCAAATATATGTATTTTACACTTTTTTTCTTTACTTACTCGTTTACGCGGAAGTTTACTTGTAAAAAATTAAAATGCCGCCATTTTGACATTTTAAAAATTAACAAAAATATTATTTTGGGAAATTTAGGTAATTAAAATATTAAGGAGTCTACCAAATTTTATACAAATATCTCTAGAAGTTTTTGAGAAATGTCAACGTTTTTGTAAGAAAAAAAAATGACGTAGTACGGCTAAAATAGGCTGAAATCATAAAAATATCACTGAACATTTTCGATTTGTTTTCGTATGTATAACTACTTCCTGTAGCTGGCGCTAGGCTTGTTTTGTGACACCCTGTACCTCTACGGTTATCATCAACACCGGCACGGCACTGACGAATGTGTAAATGGCAATGCCAATGATTGGGACTGACCTTGCAATCTGATATCCGACCTTGTTGAGCAACAGCTCAGGTGATAGCAAACTAAATCAGTCACGTGGTTCGGATTCCGAGATAAGCTGTATTTCCCTGCTGCTAGACTACTGATAATCGATATTCTTTGGGAAGTAGTTTTCGTGTATTTGGTAACTAGACTACAAACATTAACCACACCTATCACATATATGCAAGCAATCCCTTAAATTCAACTTGAAATATTGTGTCAGCGTATAGTGTATAAGTATTCTGTTAGCCAAGAAAGCATGCCATTGAACATAGTGTGAATCCTTATTAAGTTTTACTACAAACTATAGCAAGTATTATCATTTTAAGGCGCTTTATATGCTAATTATCATGAAGATATTTAAGAATTCTGTTTCTTATCAAATACTTTGCTCAGATTTGGCTAATATTTATCGGCAAGGCTTTCAGAAGAAACAGATGGCAAGTCTCAATTTTGTATAACTTTCTGTATTGATAAGCTTGTCACCATTTTGCCTAAATGAACCTACTCTATGATGCGAAGGTGATTAAGAAGAAAGACTAATCTAGTGTTTATAGGCGAGTTAAGTATTCCAATTTATTGTTTTTAATTGTTACGTTTGCAAATATGCTTGAAAATAAAGAAACACCTGTATAACATTTCACTGTTTAAGAGTTTTGTTTATAAACACTTTGATTATGTTGTGTTATTGACGTAAATAATGTATCGTTTGCGAGTGTTTTGTAAGTTTGCTGATTGTATGAAAAGAAGGAAACCTTATTGTTGACACCTGATACTACCAGAACCGGATATATAAGTCTAGTGTAGCAGTGAAGAAAAACGAGCCATTCGACCAGATGACCATGAATCGATCGAAGTGAGACACGGAATGTTTTAATAACATTAACACTAATGAATATAAAAGCGGGTCAGTATTTTATACCTTAAGCCTTAAACGACTAAACAAACCCCACCTGACCGTCACACGCTACAAAACGTATGGACGGCACGCGGGTTTTCAACATCTTTTTAAATCTTCTTAGTGCGAGGAGGAAAAACGATCACTGATATATATATATACAATGCAAGTACCCCCATACTTCGTTGCCGGCTTTTGTTGAAAAACTACAATCGTGTATCAAACATTTAAAATACTAACTTCAAGATTTTGTAAAGGGCGTTTGAATTTGTTTTTAAACAAATTCTGGTGTTATGTTTTTATCAATAACAACAATTTATCATTCTTCAAGCTCTTCTAACTGCATATTATAATTTCAAAGTAACATCTAAATTTACTGGAACGTCATTGAATGTATGATAGTACATTCAAACAAAAATGCGTTTGCCAAGAGATTACCATTTGTCGTGTTTACAAAAAACTGCAATCTAGTGTAGTCACAAGAAGACCACACAGTGATGATCGTCCACAGTACCTGGGAGTTGCGTTAGATCGATCGCTGATCTTCAAAAAACAGCAGCTAAAATCAAAACCAGAGCAAATGAATTACATCATATTGCCTGAACAACCAGGGGAGCCAAGAAATACGTCCTGCGTATAACTGCTTTGTCACAAATACAGTGCTCCCGAATGGCTAAAATAGTGTTAACATTAAAACGGTCGATGTCCAACTTAATAGAGTCATGAGAACTATTAGTGGCACTTTCATGTCAACTTCACTCCCTTGGCTCCCGGAGCTGTGCAATATAGCTCCTCCAGAGATTAGAGGTCAGGAGGCACTACTCAAAGAATTCAATAAGGTTTTGAATGCCCATCACCTCATTCATGTTCACCTTAAAATACGCACAAGCCGTGTGGGCGTCTCAAATCTGATAAGATATTTTACGAACATTCCTGAGAGATCCTCTGATTTGCCAAACATTCATTCATGTAATCATTCATGTTCACCTTGAAATACGCACAAGCCGTGTGGGCGTCTCAAATCTGATAAGATATTTTACGAACATTCCTGAGAGATCCTCTGATTTGCCAAACATACATTCATGTAATCATTCATGTTCACCTTGAAATGCGCACAAGCCGTGTGGGCGTCTCAAATCTGGTAAGATATTTTACGAACATTCTTGAGAGATCCTCTGATTTGCCAAACATACATTCATGTAATCTTTCATGTTCACCTTAATACGCACAAGCCGTGTGGGCGTCTCAAATCTGATAAGATATTTTACGAACATTCCTGAGAGATCCTCTGATTTGCCAAACATACATTCATGTAATCATTCATGTTCACCTTAAAATACGCACAAGCCGTGTGGGCGTCTCAAATCTGATAAGATATTTTACGAACATTCCTGAGAGATCCTCTGATTTGCCAAACAACACTCATGTAATCTTTCATGTTCACCTTAAAATACGCACAAGCCGTGTGGGCGTCTCAAATCTGATAAGATATTTTACGAACATTCCTGAGAGATCCTCTGATTTGCCAAACATACATTCATGTAATCATTCATGTTCACCTTAAAATACGCACAAGCCGTGTGGGCGTCTCAAATCTGATAAGATATTTTACGAACATTCCTGAGAGATCCTCTGATTTGCCAAACCTACATTCATGTTCACCTTAAAATACGCACAAGCCGTGTGGGCGTTTCAAATCTGATAAGATATTTTACGAACTGAGAGATCCTTTGATTTGCATAGTTATTATACAGTATAGGAAGGCTTTGGAAATTGGACTGAGTTGTAAATGTCTTAGTGTAGAACGTAGATAACAAATATTTCATAGTACATAAGTAAAATTTATATTTTATTTATCACCCAGTTGTTTATGCCAGTATGCCGCATGATTTATCTATTCTGAACACATTAGAGCCATATAGTGAAAGTGAATGTAGATACTAGTTGGCTCTAGCTGGCATATCCAGTTAGCTCCAGTCATGACTTTCATTGTTCATTCTTTCAACACAATCGTTGCAACGGTCTTTGCACGTTTTTTGTGTCGGTCATATTCATCCATTTCTCAAAGTAGGAGTTAGTGATTACTAGAACTGTACAAACTTTGCAAACGTTCACATTACTAACGCTAGATAATCCTACTTGACCCTATCTATTTATGTTGTTAATTCATAGGAAAACTAGAATATTTTCCATAACTTTTTTCCTTTGCAGTATTATGAAAAGCAATAGATTTTTTGTTTTAAATTTTACAACAACATTTATCTACAAAATTATCTTGTTTTGATTTTATGACATACATTTTTTATTTTGTTTGATTGTTATTAACTAAACTGTTAAGGCAAATTTGCACTCAGATTTTTACACCTACAATTTAGGTACACTAAAATACATGTTAATTATTTGAAAAACAGGATAACACAAACCGTACTGAATACGTACATATTACAGTACGTGACATGGAACACTCGTTCCTTACAGTCGGAGTACGTTTACACTTTATTATTACCTTATGATAAATATCTATCTGAAGGAAAACTGTAGTTAAAAAATGTCATTTATGAAACGATAAATGTATTTTTAAATAGCAGACAATGCTTTTTTCTTGCATATTAGGATTACTATAGAAGGCTTCATTTACATTAAGATGATTTAGTTTCACGTTGATAATGCAATAAATTTAAGAATACGATTTCACGGTAATGTAGACAATCACAGGCCTGTTTCAGTAAAATAACCGTTGGAATCCAGTGGTCTTGGTGTGAATTATTAATGGTTACCATCGACGCGGGCACTACCATAAGATAGGTCTGAGGTATCTTTAATTGGAGATATTCGGGCACTAAGTAGGGAAGAGAACTGAGCATCGATCTCGGACTTGTGTAAGTTTGCTGAAAATCAGACCACCACTACGTGGTTCGAATTCCAGGCACACGATTCGTTCGTCGCCCGTATTCCCTTTATCTTGACGATCAGCGATGCCAATTTCTATAGCTTCCTGATGTTTAGAAACGAAACGAATAAAAAATACAATGTAAGAAACATTTGTGGTTGATTTGACTTATTCTGCCTTCTCTTGTCGTCGTATGTGTGAAAGGAAGTGTGTTGCAGGCCCATATCCAGACTATCACATAGGGGCCGATGATCAATGAGCAATCCTCTGTCACACTATTCCAGATATATCAAGAGACACACTCCTGATCTGTGTCTTCAGTCAGTTGACGTACGTTTGTTTTGAAACAGGTATTACATGTGAGGAAGTGGGACGGCAAGCGACCTTCAGTTTTTATATGGAATCCGGTCCATCTTGACTGAGATACTCAACACTGACCAATATATACTGACGAACGTATTGTACATTCCTAACTATGAACCATCTTTCATTTATTAAAACAACAGTGCAATTACATCTTAATCAGCCTAGCGTTCGTAATGCACGCCTTTAAAATAAAAATTTTAATTTAACTTTGAAACTGCATTAAAAAACTTTGAAACTGCATTAAAAAACTAAAAGAAAAATCAATTAATTAGTATGATTGTTATTCCATATTTCTAAATTTCAGCTGTATTAAGTAATGGTTCCGACATAACTTATTTATTTGAACTTGTTACACAATTTACACGCTTATAAATCATAATACAAGATGACTCATCATGTAAGTTATTAAAAACTCAATAATAACATTTTAGGTAAAACATTAAATAATAACTAAGAAATGTGTAACAAAGAAAACCAATAAACATCAACATAGCATCAAACGAGTAATAAGTATAAAACAAAAAAAGGACAACCTAACAATAAATATAAAAAAAGAGTTAGCTACTTAATTACACCCATATAATTTGAATGGTCCTATAAAACACTACCAATACAGGACACGATAAAATCAGCTGACGTCAGAACAGTAGTCGAAAACAGTGAAGAAATGAATAGAGTAAACAGATCATTTCCCAAGCGACATCGTTATGTGCCTAGAGTGGACTCGCTCTACTCGTCCCATCCGATCCGTCTATCTGAGAGCAAGCAAGTAAAACAACATTTGACATTTGTATTGTTTGTGACTGATGGTTCCCCTTTCATCCGTGGAACGGAGACATAATTCCAAGTTTGCTACAAAAACATCACAACAAATTGCTAAAAACTGTTGTTTTCGTAATGGCTCCGCTTTCCAAAACACAGTATGTGAGCTGCTCTGAAGTAAGAATATCAGCTGGCAGGTACAATGCTTGCCTATATCTAAAAAACAAAACGTACAATGGCTGCCATCTTTAAACTGAATCAAAGCTATATTTCTTATATTTATGTCTTAGAGAATGAATGTATCGTCACGGAGTTAGAATTATTATATGGTCAGAGTTTAGATGAATTAGATTTGCTGTATTAATTAAGGGAGGAGTGCTATAATGGTCGACCATTTAAGACATATTCTCCATAATAGTGATGAGAGAATGAAATAGGCCGTAAGGCGAAATTTTACGTATTTTTTTCGGATAAAATTCTGTTTGCTTAGTCATTTTGCACGTATTGCAATGAAAAATACCAAAATCTTTTCAACGTTTGTGATACCGTACACGTATTTACAGATTTTCTTGATTAAAGAATTTCATGAGATGAAAACCAGCAAATTAGAATAAAACCTAAAAAGCAGGCAGCATTAAGCATTTATTAAAGAACTCGTCAAAATCAAAATCATATTAAATCTGTTGGTGAAGAACGGTTTTGAAGGATTACAGGTTTAGCTATGTTTTTGACTGACGAGAAAATTTAACACTGGTTTTGAAGAAAATATATTCGAGCTGGCTGAAAAACAAGGTCGGAAATCACTAGAATCTCTGACATATCAAGCCCCCCTCCCCCCAACCACTGGACAATACGTGTTGTAAAGACCGTTGCGGCCATTTTCATGATATACACAGCTAAATGTATAGCCCCTATTGAATAGTTTTGAAACACCCTAGTATACGGTACTGCGTAACTTTTAAAGTGGTTGTCCTCAACAAGTGTTTGTAGACGAGTCAAACAGTAGGAAACTAGCCAAGATCTTGTCAGTCACGTCGAGAGCAGACTGTCGATACAAATGGAGCGAGACTTCTGCTACACCACTGCTATTGTATGGTCGGGGACCGCCGTTCTCACGGCTGAAATAATTGAACAAAACTGGCGATTGGTCGCGGTTTCTAGTCTGACATGACGTGGATCCTCTGCATTTCATGAAAGTTTCTGGTGTCGTGTGAGACCTTGTTTAGACGCCGACCAAAAGCACGGAGAACCAACAAGATAAACTGAAGTTACCTCATCGTGAACAATGCATTAGAAAGCTTTACACGTTTTTCTCAAATATCGACACTCGATATAACAACACTTAGGGCTCTGATATTTGAGTAACCAGGAAGTAGTTGTCCTAACTGAAATTGGTCTTACACCGATCACTAGCTTATGAAACGTGCATTGGACATATGCATATTAAGTAGCCGCTCGGGGCCCGTACGCTCACTTTTCCACGCCGTCCCTTGCTTTTTTTCCTTTTTTTACAATAACAGTCTCTGTCTCCAAGCAGCTGTTTGTTGTTTTCCCAAACGTTCCACGCTCCATATTTCTGCTGTAAATTGCCACAGAATTAGAACGACGTGTCTAATTTGAAAATAATAAACTTGTTCGACGACTACATACTTGACTGGAAGGTTTATAGGCCTACTCAATCTCAAATTAGGATGGTTATGAACCTTCAGTTTTTTTTACTTTGAAGTCGATAGCCATTAAAACATTATTTTTTTCTTTTCCTTTTTGCAGGAAATAGCATTCATACGGAGCCTCACATCTAAGATCTTCAGGAAAATTATTAGCCAGTAATGACATGTTCTACTTGTCGTACTGTGATATATATATATATATATATATATATATATATATATATATATATATATATATATATATATATATACACACACACATATATATATATATCACATTTTTCGCACATAACAGTGTTACAAATAGAGAAAAAATCCCTACATTTTGAAAGTAGCTATCTTAATACGGGTAAAACATTTGATAATCCTAATTCGATACAACTTATCTAATACATAAAGAATGGTATTGTACAATTTTAGCTCTCTGTCTTCATGGTCATTTGGACAAGTAGTAAGTGATTCGGGGCTATCACAAAATTATATTTATGGGGATATCTTCCATTATACTGTATACTCTCGATTATATTTTCTAAAAACAATGTATATACTTGAATTATTACTTTATAACAAGTTGAAAGCAAAAGTAAGCGTGTCGTATTGTTGTACGAACATCGTCCAGCTAGGCTTATGACAATAGCGTTACACTTTTTTGATATTTATACTTGTAAACGTATCTTTAATTAAACATTATTGTCTTTAAAGCTATATGTACCATGCTAGAAGGAGATCAAAGATATAGTATTCATGGTGACACAAAATGTCTAAACAAATGCAGCGAAATTCGATGTACTAATTATACGTCTTGGCTCGGAGACACTTGTTGCAGCTAACTGGGTGGTTCCACAGTTTAGTATTAGCATTGAATGCACAATGCCGCTTCAGTCACTCGCAGCAATTACCGAGTGTACATGGTGAGCCCATACTAATACATGTTTAAAACACAAATGGTTACAGTATAATGTTCAAACACAAACAGAACGAATAAAATAATAGTTACAGTTTTTAATATTATGGAAGCGACATACATCAAGGCCCAATTGGAGATTTAATGAAGTTTTAGTATTAATTTTACCTGAGGTTTTAGTATAAAAATTCGAGAGTAAATTAACAGCAGATCCAAGTTTATTGGTACAATGATAAACACCGGACAAGGGAGGTTAATACGTCATTATTTACAGCGCTTCAGCGATATCGACCTTAGCAAATAATGCGTTTAGCATAGTTGGCAGTGAAATTGTGTAATTTGACCTGAGGGAGACCAACTGTAGCGTCGAGCTGTTGTTCCACAATTGACGCTGTCATGAGTACATATTACAGTAAAATGGTTGAGGTGAACCAGACTATTAGAGTAGGCTAAATATTTAGTAATTAACCTTCACTTATAATACCTGTGACGTTATTCAAACATTAGCAAAACATACCGAGACTACGTCACACTCTAAGTAGTAACAACTTAGACGCACCAACGGATTGATAGCATGCCATAACACATTTTATATATGATCGATTATAGAAATAAGCTGCCCAGCACACCCAAACAAAACCGTTATTAATTGAAAATCTGGACAAAAATTACGATAAACAAAGTAAGATATTTATTATATAGAATCTCTATTAAGGAAACATAATTTTTATATTAGGCCTAACTGTCAAATATGGTATCTAGAATTATAGAAGAGAACAATTTATAAATAAGGACCTTAGAAAAAAGGCATCTTCCACACTGTAAGATATGTTATTCAAACGGAACTCACCCAAGACTCAAAAACATTCCAAAATCACGCCATTAATAACATCTGCTGATTTAAAATATGCAATTTTTTTAGTAATATCGTGACTACTTCAAATCAAAGCACAACATGGCGAGACGTACTAGAGAAGTAGACATACATAGGATTCGTAAATGAAGACACGATCAAAGCATTTGTAGCAAGGCAAAAACCTTCTTCATTATACCATAATATCCTTTTCCCGTAGACCTTTAACTACGAAACTCTCCAACTTTGACTAAAGCAAGAATTAAAGACTAGTTTACTCTATACATCCTAAGAACCAATCGCTTGTTGAAAATATAGCATTACCAAAAAGGTAAGTAATATTCACAATATGCTAGTGTGTAAAGTGCCAGAGTCTCTCCAGGTTGAAAAGGACCTTAAATTAAAAAAAATTAAGTGAATTGTATTGATCGGTATCAAAACTACATATTTCAAAACCTAAACAACTCTAAATTAACATTATTCATGCCATTCACAAATTTAAAGACAAATACCAAATAAAATGATACATTACGAAATTATATATTGACGAAAAATAAACACATAAAACTAAAGTACGGAAATTGTCTGAAGGAACGATATTTTGAATGGTTTGAAAGGTAGCCGCAATCAAGCTTGACCTGACCAGAGTCGCTGTGGTCAGACTCGTGTGGCGAGGCGAACGACCCACTGAACTGACCTCGTGTGATAACATCACCAGCTTCCTTCCTCACTTGCAGAGGAACCGACACAACACTGCTGTCAAAAAGTGCAGCTGTGGTCAAACTAGTACTGAGCTGACCTCGTGTGATAACATCACCAGCTTCCTTCCTCACTTGCAGAGGAACCGACACAACACTGCTGTCAAAAAGTGCAGCTGTGGTCAGACTAGTACTGAGCTGACCTCGTGTGATAACATCACCAGCTTCATTCCTCACTTGCAGAGGAACCGACACAACACTGCTGTCAAAAAGTGCAGCTGTGGTCAGACTAGTACTGAGCTGACCTCGTGTGATAACATCACCAGCTTCCTTCCTCACTTGCAGAGGAACCGACACAACACTGCTGTCAAAAAGTGCAGCTGTGGTCAGACTAGTACTGAGCTGACCTCGTGTGATAACATCACCAGCTTCATTCCTCACTTGCAGAGGAACCGACACAACACTGTTGTCAAAAAGTGCAGCTGTGGTCAGACTAGTACTGAGCTGACCTCGTGTGATAACATCACCAGCTTCATTCCTCACTTGCAGAGGAACCGACACAACACTGCTGTCAAAAAGTGCAGCTGTGGTCAGACTAGTATGGCGAGGCGAACGAACCACTGAGCTGACCTCGTGTGATAACATCACCAGCTTCATTCCTCACTTGCAGAGGAACCGACACAACACTGCTGTCAAAAGTGCAGCTATGGTCAGACTAGTATGGCGAGGCGAACGAACCACTGAACTGACCTCGTGTGATAACATCACCAGCTTCATTCCTCACTTGCAGAGAACCGACACAACACTGCTGTCAAAAGTGCAGCTATGGTCAGACTAGTATGGCGAGGCGAACGAACCACTGAACTGACCTCGTGTGATAACATCACCAGCTTCCTTCTTCACTTGCAGAGGAACCGACACAACACTGCTGTCAAAAGTGCAGCTATGGTCAGACTAGTATGGCGAGGCGAACGACCTACTGAACTGACCTCGTGTGATAACATCACCAGCTTCCTTCCTCACTTGCAGAGGAACCGACACAACACTGCTGTCAAAAGTGCAGCTATGGTCAGACTAGTATGGCGAGGCGAACGACCCACTGAACTGACCTCGTGTGATAACAACACCAGGTTCGTTCCTTACTTGCAGAGGAACAGACACAAAACTGCTGTCAAAAATGCAGCTATGGTCAAACTAGTATGGCGAGGCGAACGACCCACTGAACTGACCTCGTGTGATAACAACACCAGCTTCCTTCCTCACTTGCACAGGAACCGACACAACACTGCTGTCAAAAGTGCAGCTATGGTCAGACTAGTATGGCGAGGCGAATGACCCACTGAACTGACCTCGTCTGATAACAACACCAGCTTCCTTCCTCACTTGCAGAGGAACCGACACAACACTGCTGTCAAAAAGTGCAGCTGTGGTCAGACTAGTACTGAGCTGACCTCGTGTGATAACATCACCAGCTTCCTTCCTCACTTGCAGAGGAACCGACACAACACTGCTGTCAAAAAGTGCAGCTGTGGTCAGACTAGTATGGCGAGGCGAACGAACCACTGAGCTGACCTCGTGTGATAACAACACCAACATCGTTCCTCACTTGCAGAGGAACAGACACAACACTGCTGTCAAAAGTGCAGCTATGGTCAGACTTGTGTGGCGAGGCGAACGACCCATTGAACTGACCTCGTTTGATAACAACACCAGCTTCCTTCCTCACGTGCAGAGGAACATACACAACACTGCTGTCAAAAGTGCAGCTGTGGTCAGACTCGTGTGGCGAGGCGAACGACCCACTGAGCTGACCTCGTGTGATAACAACACCAGGTTCGTTCCTTACTTGCAGAGGAACATACACAAAACTGCTGTCAAAAATGCAGCTATGGTCAAACTCGTGAGGCGAGGCGATCGACCCACTGAACTGACCTCATGTGATAACACCAGCTTCCTTCCTCACGTGCAGAGGAACCGACACAACACGACTGTCAATAGACTATTGCAACTGTGGTCAGGGGCGTAGGGTGTGGCGAACGATCCACTTAACTGATCTCGTATAACTTTAGTTCAATAGACATTTTAACCTGGTGTCAACTTTAGGGTAAGGAAAAACATTGTATAGATATTTATTGAACAATGCAATGTTCAAATGAAGACTTGATACTTTCGTGTTAGACAAAACAGTTTACAATTTACTTCTTCTATGTCTACTACCGAAACCTGTTCCTGTGATGTAAGTGGACGCAACTAAAGTTTGTCATGGGACAAATGGAGCATGAAGTGATGGTAGCGGTGTTTGCATTATGGAAGGAAATGATGACAGTTATGAACGATGGCTCACGTCTTCGGCGCCGCTAACTCTGGACGTGGTCACTGGTCACCACCAACTGGACATGGAAGAGCTGTAGCTCGTAGCAGTGAGAAGTCTTCTATGTCCATCTTACTGTAATATTTAATACTATATAAATTACTTTTGAACTATTTATTACATTTTTATGATAGAAATGGAACATAAAGACCCAAAGAGACGATTTGATATTACTGTAATACAAACGAAGCGGTTAAACCAACACGTATTTTAAAAAGTTAAAGACCATCATATTTTACCAGGCGACTTTAGGGCTCAGAAGCCCTCTCTAACACTTAACCTGGGAACCTACGGCTTAAGTGTGACTTCCGAACCACCACCGGTAACCAGGCAAGCGGGCTATGTGTAGGGACGGGATCGCTCAGACGGTCACACAATTTAATATTTTAGTGTTTGTTAAAATGATTTTGGATCTAATTTAAACACGTCGTATTATAAAGGGGTTATGTAATGAAATAATCCATGTTTGCTTCCACTTCAAAGAGTTAATTGGCGGATTTCCTTATGACATAGGCTTACTACTGCTTTCAATAAAGTCTTGAAATTATTTTTTTTTAATTTTAACTATAACTTTCATTACGTAATCAAAGCTGGTTACTCATATTTTCAAGACAAACTAAAAAAAGTTTGTCCCATTCCTAAGTAAAAGGGGATCACGTTAACATCAGAAATCCTTTTATTTTAAGATGAAAAGTTAATAAACTTTGAAGTTTTGCTTAGGACGTAAAATATATATTTATTGAGCACTAAGTATAGATGAATTTACGAGCGAAGTGCGGTCATTTAATTGTACAAAACGATCTGTAGGCTATTTTAAAAGGCGTTAGTACTTAATGAGCATAACGCTGCAAACCAAATTTTCAACACTCATTCAATAAACACTACATATAATCAACCATCACTGTTATCCATTAAACATTCTGCAAAACAACCATCAAACCCTCATTCAATCAAACACTTCATATAAACCACCACTCTCATTCATTAAAAATTGCAAACCAACTTTTAAACTCATTCAATAAACATTGCAACCAACCATTAAACTCATTCAATAAACATCGCAAACCAACGAACAAACACCCATTCAATAAATATTTAAAAATATTACTTATAGAAATTAGTGGACCATCCTCCTACTAATAGCCCATTGGTAAAGCAAATCTACATTCACGTTTAGAAAGTTGTTTGGAGTTCATTACAACAATATTTGTTATCACCTCGATGGAACATAATAACAATGTAAGTGACGAGAGAAGGCCGTATTACTGCCACCACGTTCAACTAACCTGCTTCCTATCGGCCTTTATATGTACAAGGTCTTTTAACATCGAACGTAATTATTTGACTGAATTGAGAAATTTAATTATTTAAAAAATGCTACATGGACCCTCATTCGACTCAGCCTAACATAGCTCGGCCAAACCTATTCTAACGTAACCTGAACACCTACAATTTTATGAATAACAGTTATATCAACCTGTCTAATTATCAAACAACTAAGGGACGCGCGATCGCATACCAAACTCAATAACCACCACATCGCCTCGATAATATATCAATACAACTTTATACATAAGATAAGCGAACACGTTGATATGTAGATGTGATACTCAATGGTATCAATTTAATATCAATCACTAGGCCAATCTTCAAGTAAGTTGTATTTAACGGCTGTCTTCCTTGTTTATAAAGAGTCACACTAAGCCAATATTGAAGTTTTTTAGTTTACGCTCCCACGCCTTTATAAAAAAAATAGAACCTTATAAATTATAATTAAGACTCTGCGGAGGCTGTCGGCCATGTTGGTTTTAATCCCATAAGAACAATGTTATTTTCGAACCGGACATACGATCACGCGTATCCAAATTAAACATTTAATTTTAAACGAATTTTTCCCAAACAACACTTGCATTTGATCAAGAATGAAGTCACACGTTGTAATTGCTTTGCAAATTCCTAATTAGTTTCATAGACAAAAATTTAAAAATATTTAGTTTGAAGTTTTTACTTTTATCTATTTTCAAAACTAGGCGTATGTATTCAAAATATCAAAAGCTATATGATAAAGTTCAAAATGGCACATCATACACAAATTTTGATCAATAAATAACGAAAAAATACGGATTCGCAAATAACATTGTTCTTATGAGATTACAACCAAGATGGACGACAACCTCTGCAGACTCTTAATTCAACGTCGTGGTTTTATATAATAACTTAAAATACAGCACAGTAAAACATTTCGACCACATCGTATATAAACTTCCTCCATAAAAACACAATGAACGGAAAACAAAAGTACCTGATATTTTCCGTAGATAGGCACCACAACCTACCCGGTATATATATGGTGGGTTACTACATATCCTGTTTCACGTCTTTCACACCGTTACAGAAGGACGTGTGATCTCCTACATTACATAAACAAAGGTCACATACAACTACTGTGGACTGACCAAAACAACGACATTACAAGAGGAATGAAACAAAGATGTTGGTACCAATGTAGGTCAGTGTAATTAAAACAATTTAAACATGTTAACACAAATTCTGGCCTCAAATTAATTTCACTACTGTCATTTGATATTTCAATAACATTATTCGATGAAATGATTGTACGCCAACAGTTTCGAGTTGAACTGTACGTAATAAAATGTGGCACAATTGAAAAATAATGTAAATACATTCTTTTCGAGATTTTGCAATACTCAAGACACTAAACGACCAAATAAATCTTACCGTACTTATTTCGAAAAAAAACACAAAACAAAACATGCTTAGTAATGTTTAAGCATGTCATTTTTTTTTTAATATTAATTTAAAAAAATGACATTTTATTAAAATAATTTTAATATATAAAATCATAAACGATGTATTCACTCAACAAAATCTCCGGAACCACTGAAAATATCTAGTTGAAATTTGGAAGGAAGTTTTTTTCCCATAGCGATCCGTTCAGAATGGATTCCTAAAAATGCCAATCCAATGGGGTAGAAACAGCCCCTCAATGTTGAGTCAGCACTGGTGGCGCAGTGCTGTAACCCAGCTACTTGGGGACAAAGTGTTTGGGAGATTGTAGGCGATAGGTTCCTGCTTGGTCCTCTTAATGCAGACACGGCGTCCGCTCAGTGGTTGCCATCGACGTGGACACTGCTAGAGAAGTCTGGAGTGTCCATGTTGGATGGTAGTCAAGGTTCAGACGTTGTGTAAGGATAAGAACTGAGTGTCGGACTT
This sequence comes from Stictocephala bisonia, assembly GCA_035578905.1. NCBI lineage: Eukaryota > Metazoa > Arthropoda > Insecta > Hemiptera > Membracidae > Stictocephala > Stictocephala bisonia. The sequence goes on from JAQJVL010000006.1 coordinate 133,015, forward strand.
ATCAGTTAGTTGAAAATCAGACCAACACTACGTGGTTCGGATTCCACGTAAATCCCCCATAAATTGGGCTATTAATAGTCCTTTCTGAGGTAAGTCGAACTCAGATAGTAACAAAGCTTACACTCGTTCATCTAGATTCATCATACTTATTCACCACTCATATTCACCCACTCTACGATCTTAGAAATGAATAAAGAATGAATAGAAAATTAATTAATGTAAATATACACAAGATTCATGTTAAAACATAAGTCAGATGTAAGCATTGAAATACAGATCTAGCTAGGACTAGGGCAGCCGCTGGCCTTTATAATATACTCGTATGTAATAGCTAATTGACAGTAGGCCACAAGGGGTCAGTTCGACACTCAAGTCCAAGGTTAATTTGTATTTGAATTTAGTTCCAAAATTGTAGCAGATTAAGAGAGTTGATTTTAAAATTCGACTTTGCCAGTGCAGTAATATACGTTAAAAGAAGGAGTTCTGCATTTTCACCTCAATAGATACATAAATTAATTATTAGTAGAGGTGACCGACGTTTTCAAAACAACGACATTTTGATTTAGAAAGGCCTTCATTTTGTTTGAAAGCACGAAAACCTAAATTATATTTTATTTAACTAAAAGTAAAAAAGAGAAAACCTAACCACACCTTAGTTCATAACTTTTGGAAGTCAGTGGCCGAGCGGTCTACGGCGTCAAGACTCTAAGCCTGAGTTATACGTTAAACATGTGCTGAAAACGTACTTAACTGACTATTTAAACACCGTTTATTGGAAATTTATAACTTTCTTTTTTACGTTTCTACAAGGTTGTGAAATAGAATGTTTGTACTTAAACTTGGTCGCCGCGCGGCCGCTCCGCCAGTCACTTTCTTTCGATAATCAGAGTATAGGATGGAGCATGTTCTAATCCCGACTTTGACTGGAAGTTTTATCAGAATATTCACCTTGTACTGTACTGGTTCTCCCGCATACTATGTCTTTATAAGTTCCTCGCACAGATCACTGACTAAGGTTATCAAGGAGATCAGCCTCTGTCATTTCTGGTCTTGGTAATAAATAATGCTTTATAATAATATCATAGTTCACTGTTATACCTCGGGTAACAAGTAGTAGGCCTATAAAATGAGACGCGGTTTCTTTACAAAACAATTTCCTGTTGCATTTAGATTTTATTTTCTTTCTAAGAACAGCACAATATTTCAAAATTTTAACAGATATCGAGCAAGCGCGGGTCCTCAGGTATAAATTTAAAAACTGAATATAGCAATTAAATTTTGGAAGGACGATTTTAGAGTTTTTTACATTAGTATGCGGTTATATTTAACAAAGAGTAATAATTTTGTCACACAATTATATTATTAGTTATGGGTATTTTTTAATGTAACAATATATCTTTGGTGATGCATATCTGCTAGTAATAAAAATACTTTCTTTTATTAAATGAAAATCTCTATACAAATAAGTTGCAGTTAACATTAGAGATGGTAGATGCGATTCGTTGACAGACATTTTTGAGAACCCAGCTTTGTTATCAAACTGCAGGTCGCTTTTTAGTTAGTGAAATAGATATTGACAGTTATTAAACATTTCTTAAAAAACTCCAAACGTTAGTCTTTTATCATTTCACAGCATTGTATAAGCATTGTTTATCTGTTACAAGACGTTTATCTACGGGTTCAGGCGAACATAAGGCATGAAGATCACGGGCCAAGACCCTGTACTTTAACGCTAAACTCAAATATAACCATTCAACTTAGCATAGAATTGCACAGGAATATGCAAACAAGATGCAAATTGAAGGAGCCCCACATGTTTGCCATTGTTTTCCAAAAACAGCGGACCATGGGTGGCCAGAACCTCACAACCACGCGGTAACAGTCGCCGCTTCAGTAATTCTGAATAACTTAACTGGCGGATATAACCACATCTTGCAATGTCTATGTATTCAAACAACCATACTAAGTGGACTTCAGTGTGTTCAGTGTGTATCAAAGCCATTTCACATTTGGCTTTGATATGTCTTTTATATCATATATCATCGTATTTCTTACTACACATTTTTTCATATAGTACTGTAAAACAATAGTATTTTTAAATTGATAAAGGATATGTTCCCAGATGACAGATAAATCAAAATCAGAATAATTAGGCCAAAATATGATTAGCCGATAACTGATACGAAACATTGCCTCCCGTAGTATCTGAAATAGTAGACTATCCAATCCTTTTTAATTTTTTATTGTTAACGATAAAGTTGCATTATTTTTTTTCAGATAATGACCAAAGCCAAACTGAGGCAAATAATGAATGGCTATACTATATTATCTATATCTATAAAATCCAATGTATGTTTGTTTGTCTATCCGTTATGCGCTACCAAACCGTCCAGCCGATCGCCATGAAACTTGGGGAAGTTGTTCTATATACCCCAGGGAAGGTTTCTGTCCTATTCCCGTTTCTTTAATCCCTCAGGGCTCCATCCCTTGGACTTCTAAAGTTTCGATGTTAATCAAATAGCAGGATGCATGAAGGTATAATAAGTCAAATATAAAAAGAATATCAGCTGTGGGTTTTAAATATGTCAAAATTAAATTAAACCATGTGTTAATTTTTTAAACGGTTTATATTTTTATGTTTTGATTTCTTGTGAAGCTATATTAATTGATTGATTTATTTGATTACCAGCTGTTAAATAAAAACACATAGAATAAAATTGTGGTAGGCAAAACTTTCAAAATTAAAAATAATTGAGTACAGTAGTAAACTACACAAAACATCAGCTGTTGTAAATTGGATACTGTGTAAACTGAAAGGTTGCTGCACATTTCAATGATGCAATCAAAACTCAATATTATGACCGGCGAAGCGGGCGGGTACAGCTAGTCTACAATAACTAACAATACACGATAAGCAGGGAAAAGGATTGAATAGTAAATAGCATAATATTTACTACGCATTAATAATAATACTTCCAAATTGCCCAACTACAACATTAAATGCCCAAAAATAAATAATACTACGAGTTAAATTATATAGTCGACTGATAACACGAACTAATAACAATAATGATAAGAATCAACCTCGTTAACTGACTTTCTCTGGACAATGTAGTCCGCAAGATGGGTCTCCCATCGACAAGTTTGGATATGTTGAGAGGATGGATACTTGTCCAGCTGGAACTGTTGAACAGGCCAGCTAGGGCCTGAGAAGGCACCCTACATCACGCGGTGTAACATATCTTTCCATAAAAAGCCCATGATCTGTCCTATCCTGTTTAGGTAGTTTAAATCGCGGTCTTAGTTTACTCTATCAAACTACATAACTGTTAAGGGATTAGCGATTTTCGATCACAAAGTTGACGATTCAGGTATTGGTTAAGGTATGACCAAAATATCTGGGTAAAACCGAAAGTCTTGTTAACCTCACGTGGGAAGTGGTACTAATTCTATCATACATTGATTAAAAATCACACAATTGGCCAACTCTGTGAACCAATTAACTAAAACCAAACACAAAGATATAATCCTACAAGGGAATGTTACTTTCTCTCATTGCTCCTTTATTGTGGTTTGTGAAAGTGAGTCCGGTAAATGGACGGATTTCCTAATAATTGACTATCATAAACAATCCAATCTAATTTCCTTATCGTGGATCTTATACAAACACGAAGTCTAGAGTCAAAGAGCGTGTATAAAGGTTGAAATCTTGTAGGAGTCGAGGCTCCAGAAACTGAACGTAGAGGTTTGTGATTACTTGATGACAATAAATTCATGTATCATTCTACAGAGGCATTATATAACTAGGAAGGATTCCTGAAAATGTACATTTCTGTTTATATTTACTTGACGACAATGAATTCATGTGTCATTCTACAGAGACATTATATAACTAGGAAGGATGCCCGAAACTGTACATTTCTTTTTCTATTGACAAAACGACAATGAATGCATGTGTTATTCTATAGAGACCTTATATAACCAGGAAGGATGCTCGAAACTGTACATTTCTGTCTGTATTTACTTGACGATTCATGTATCATTCTACACGATTCATTTGACATACATATATTTGACATATATACATAATGACACTAGTCATTATACTAACTAAAAAGGATTCTTGAAACTGTACATTTATGTTTATATTTACTTGACGATAATTAATTCAGGTGCCATTATACAGAGACTTTATATAACCAGGAAGGACTCCTGAAATTCTACATTTCTGTTTAAATCACCTTGACGACAATGAATACATGTGCCATTCTACAGAGACAGGATACAACTAGGAAGGATCCCTGAACCTGTACATTTCTGTTTGTATTGACTTGACGACAAGGAATTTATATGTCATTCTAAAGTGACAGGATTTAACTAGGAAGGACTCCTGGTACTGATAGCTCTTGTTTGTATTGGCTTTACGTAAATGGCTCAAGTGTTTGTTAACACAATGAAGAAAGAAGATAACTAGGAAGGACTACTGGTACTGATAGCTCTTGTTTGTATTGGCTTTACGTAAATGGCTAAAGTGTTTGTTAACACAATGAAGAAAGAAGATAACTAGGAAGGACTACTGGTACTGATAGCTCTTGTTTGTATTGGCTTTACGTAAATGGCTCAAGTGTTTGTTAACACAATGAAGAAAGAAGATAACTAGGAAGGACTACTAGTACTGATAGCTCTTGTTTGTATTGGCTTTACGTAAATGGCTCAAGTGTTTGTTAACACAATGAAGAAAGAAGATAACTAGGAAGGACTACTAGTACTGATAGCTCTTGTTTGTATTGGCTTTACGTAAATGGTTCAAGTGTTTTTTAACACAATGAAGAAAGAAGATAACTAGGAAGGACTACTAGTACTGATAGCTCTTGTTTGTATTGGCTTTACGTAAATGGCTCAAGTGTTTGTTAACACAATGAAGAAAGAAGATAACTAGGAAGGACTACTAGTACTGATAGCTCTTGTTTGTATTGGCTTTACGTAAATGGCTCAAGTGTTTGTTAACACAATGAAGAAAGAAGATAACTAGGAAGGACTACTAGTACTGATAGCTCTTGTTTGTATTGGCTTTACGTAAAGGGCTCAAGTGTTTGTTAACACAATGAAGAAAGAAGATAACTAGGAAGGACTACTAGTACTGATAGCTCTTGTTTGTATTGGCTTTACGTAAATGGCTCAAGTGTTTGTTAACACAATGAAGAAAGAAGATAACTAGGAAGGACTACTAGTACTGATAGCTCTTGTTTGTATTGGCTTTACGTAAATGGCTCAAGTGTTTGTTAACACAATGAAGAAAGAAGATAACTAGGAAGGACTACTAGTACTGATAGCTCTTGTTTGTATTGGCTTTACGTAAATGGCTCAAGTGTTTGTTAACACAATGAAGAAAGAAGATAATTAGGAAGGACTACTAGTACTGATAGCTCTTGTTTGTATTGGCTTTACGTAAAGGGCTCAAGTGTTTGTTAACACAATGAAGAAAGAAGATAACTAGGAAGGACTACTAGTACTGATAGCTCTTGTTTGTATTGGCTTTACGTAAATGGCTCAAGTGTTTGTTAACACAATGAAGAAAGAAGATAACTAGGAAGGACTACTAGTACTGATAGCTCTTGTTTGTATTGGCTTTACGTAAATGGCTCAAGTGTTTGTTAACACAATGAAGAAAGAAGATAACTAGGAAGGACTACTGGTACTGATAGCTCTTGTTTGTATTGGCTTTACGTAAAGGGCTCAAGTGTCTGTCCCCACAATGAAGAGAGGAGATTAGTAGAAAGGACCTCTGGTACTGATGATTCCTACTTGTATTGGATTGATGCCATTGAAATCAGTGTTATTTCATAGAACGAAGGTAGGGGAGAACCAGGACTGGCCCCTGGAACTAAATATGTCTAAATTTTTTCGTCAACGTCACGTCAATGAACTTTGTACTTTAGAGAACAGAACGAAGATATAACCAAGAAGGACACCTGGAACTGAACATGGTTTGTGTTGGCATGACGTAATTGATTGCATGTGTTATTTTAAATAACAGGGAGATGAGGGAACTAGGAAGGACAACTTTGACTGAAGATGTCTGCTTGTGCAATGCTTACGGAATTTCGCTTAAGGTCACCGATGAAGCAACTGCAGAGAAAGCTTGGCCACACGACTCCGAGAGGAACTACGGCGGCAGTTGTGGTCGCTGTAAAGGCCACGGACATTACAGAAGCAACTGCAATTACCAGACCAGGAAAATATCTTCATGCAGTTAAAGCAAACAATTTGAAATAGAGTGAATAGTAATTAATTAGTTTAATTTTCAGTTATCTGTTTATAGTAAATAATCATCGATTTTAGTTATTTTTTGTAATTCACGAAATTTTTTGTTTTCAGTACAAAAGTGTCATTTTGATACCTAAGTACACAACTATTAAATTGATGAAAGCTGGCTGATTATTAAGATCAGATTGGTGTAACAGTAAACTGCTGACACATTTTTGAAACATCTTTAAGTGATTGTTATTAAACTTAACGGCCTTTTAACTATTGATGTTGCTGTAACTTAGCTAAGTGGAAAAAGAATTCTTCAAAGTATTTTTGTTTATAAAGTAAATCAACCAAAGTAAGACAAGAGATAACACTAACTATCCACAGAAAAGAATATCTCCACAAAGGATCACTTGAGGCACTGATCTGGAACGTCATTAATCAAGAAAAATAATAAAGAGTCCACTAAACACTACATCACTCTAGGTTCTCCTCATGAACTATCATTCTTCACTTATAAATCATGGTTGCTGTTGTTCACACAGAGAGACGCTGAACAAGTTATAAGCAGTGCACATGGCATATTTGACAGCACGATAAAACATAGCATACTTACTCTTTATACGACCAGTAATATTCAACAGTTTACTACATTAAGCTTAACCTTCAGTTTGCGTAAATATGTACCTTGACAATATAATATAGCCCATACATTATTCCATTTCCTGTAGAATTCTAGTAGAACAAATAACCATCAACACAAAGGCGTCGTAAAACAAATCCACTTATTGCTAAATTACTTTAGTCTAACGAGGGTTAGTATTGGTTTTGCAATAAAGTGGAGGTTATTAAAACATACGACAACTTTCACAACGGAAAAATTATAACTCGTTAAATTGTTTACTGAGAAAACTGTAACTATAAAGTCAAATGTTTTGTTTGCCAAAATTGTACCTCACGGGAAAATTATAACTCGTTAAATTGTTTACTGAGAAAACTATAACTATAAAGTCAAATGTTTTGTTTGCCAAAATTGTATCACACTTGTTCAAACAAAATTCCAAACATAATTTTATCTTAATATTCATTTAATCTTGCCATGTGGCTAAGAATTATGTAACAAGATTGCTGAAAAAATTTTATTATTTTGTCAGCAATCTTGTTGGAGTGGAAGGTATTTTAGTAACCAATAGTATGTTATATAAAATAATACATTTACAGACCAAATTAGTTAGTTATTCATGAAACGAGGTCCAAGTCTGTTTAATGTGAACTTAGAATTGGTAATGTACACAGACCCAACAGTTTCTTCTTCTTTCTCCTAAACACACCAAAAACAACTGAGCAATTCAAATCATTAACCACGTACATATCAAAGTGTAACCTCTGATGGGACTCATCATGTTCCAACAGCCGGCCTTGGTACAAACCATCCTGGAAGGCCACTGACAACTGCCTTTCTCTCACCATTATCGCATTACAAATCCATGTCTGAGATGGTCGGCTTTAACAAACTAGTTGATTGTTTTATTTCGCATATAAATAGTTACGAATGCGACAGTATCGGTACACCTCGAGTTCGCACTATATTACCACCAATAATGTCGGTTAGAGCGGTAATTATCACAACAATAAAGTTCGCCAAGCGGGGCTTATAGCACGTAAACTTTTATATAACACTACAAGCTTTCAACCAATAAATGCCACTCAAGGTTCACCCACTACGAGCAATTCTATCAAAGAACTATCTGATGAACTCCCTCGTGTCCAGACCACAATTGAGACAAAATTACTTAGTAAACTAACAAATCAATTTGAAGGTTCAACCTAATAAATTCACTTCATTCGATCCAAAACGGTTATTATACAGTTTCGTGCCACCAACCAAACTGTGAAAACTTTTACTGAAATGGGTCAAGAATTAGCTAAATTTTCACAAGATGTGCTTTTTATTATGCGGAAATCACGTATTTCACCGAAAAATTACTAAAATCATCACAAGTTTTAGTATTTTTGACATATTTACGTCAGTTTAAATGATATTGTAATCATCTTTTTTTAATTTTATTTTTTTTCTGCGCTGAATACGAATTTTGAAACTATTTTAGTATATATTATTTCTCAAGATATGACAGAAAAACTACTTCCACAGCGAATCGCGATTAGCAGCCATTACCTGATTAATATAAACACCAACTATTAAGCACAAAAACAGAATTCACCTTCATTCCCGCCGGAGGGACGCAAATTACGAAATTTTGTTGAATATATAGACAGTTAGAATGAGTTCGGCTATGTTGGTTAGATAAGTACAAGTGTATTTACGGGCCGAAAACATTAATTTATTTAAAACCCAATTATATATTCGTGTTCAGCATAAAAGTTTTAATTGAAAAAAAAACTATGCGAATTTTCCGCAGTTGAAATCAACCCCCTCAAGAGATTTCACCACTTTTCTAACAAGAAATCGTATTTTCAGAGGTGACAAGAAAGTGCATAATTACCATGCAAAACACATTGTGTTTATCAATGACATGATTTTAAGTAGTTCACAATCTGACATTGTGTGAAGACAAAAAGCATTTATCTTTCGTCTTCTAAAGCAGGCCGGGATAAAACACGTCTACCTCAAGTCCACGTTGTATCTGTATTCATATGAAATAGCAGGATGACTTGTTGGCACACGGTTAGAGACGAAAGCGAAATTATAACACGCTTGGCTAAACTTCGCCACTTTAACCGAGTCTAATTTAATACAAATTTACTTAAAAATAATTTTGAGACGTATAAGGAATAATACATTTAATACAAAATGTTAATTTAAAATTCGTGTACATCTGTTGCTAGACAAAATACCTGTCTATTGGTTGATTGGCGTGTGCAATAGAACGATGGAGCGAAATAGAATAACGGGGTATTCTGAGAAGACCACAAGCATTTCATTCTTATGTCCAGTAATTCACTTTATAAACATAACTGGACATAAGAATGACTCGTCAGTCCTTTCCATATATTCCACAGTTGTTACTTGTTATTAGAGAAAACAGAACGGAAAATATTAAAAATAGAAATATTTCTGTTTATTATCTCTCTTTGATCAGAAAGTTACTATCTGGATTAATTTATACAAGATGTCCCTAAACTATGTTGGCAAACCTAATGATATGGTTCCTTGGGTAAAACAAGTAAAAACGTTCCCATAAATATAGTTTCTAAAACGTTTCGTTGTCCGTCTGTTCAAATATGTTAAAGAATGTTTAGAAACATAAGAAGCACTGTGATTAAAATGTTCATAAATGGTGTAGAGGTTAATTATGGCATTTTTATAAGGTAATGACGACAATTTTACTATTGTAAACATTCGAAGTTAAACAAAAACAGTCCTTTAAACATTGCTATTGACAATTACTAAACAAAATTATGATCCACGTAACATTTATGATAGTAAAAGTTTTAACAATTCAATCACAAATACAACACGCCATTGTCTGCCAAAATCGTATCATAAATAACGGATGAACTCGTATTTGATCAATGTAGGTGGTTCTGCTGAGAATAGCCCTGAGTGAAGCGCGGCTCACGGAACCTCCCTTGGGTAACCTTCCAGGGGCACCCTGTATACCGACGCAGTTTAATATTTTATGACTGTCTTTTAAGAACTCTATATATATATATATATATATATATATATATATATATATATATATATATATATCCTTTTAAGTAATCAGATCATTTATTTTTAAATTCATAACTTACATTAATTTATATTTAGCCATCAAATTGGCCTATATTCATCCCATTTAAGGTACGTTCTAAACTTATCGTTAACAAAAGTAGGTAAAAACTATGGATGATACAGGAACTGAAGAGACGTTCCCCAAAGCATCATAGTTGGCCTATACCAAATTTATTTTTTAATATATATAGAATTCAATGTCATAAAATAATTAATGTGCATGTTTAATCCATGATTTCAAGTCTAGACTTGATTTGTATGTTTTACTATGAAACCGATGTCCATTGGTCAATCATGTAATTCGGTATGGCTGTATAACTTGAACCCCCACAGCCAGGGTTAAAACTTTAACAGATACACAGAGTAGAAAGAAAGAGATCACGTCCATTATTGCACTGAATGTGTGTCGAGTGGTTAGTTCTCCACTTCGCCATGACCAGCACCATGTTGGTCCCCTTTATTTCCTCAAATTCTAAAGGATATTGGACCTATTAGTACAGATTTGTAAATATGTACATTAGTTGTAATATGTTTATAACTGTAATGAGTCAGCGACAAGGAAGCAACCTCTGTTTACTCATCTCTATGGCAGATACAAGACATGGGTTACCTTGACAACAGGACGAAGGTTGGCGCTAAGCTGCACCCGCTGATGGCGGTCCTCCGGGTCTTCCGCCTCCTCCGGCACAATGTACAACCGGTAGCGGTACATGTCACTAACACTGCCACAACTAGACCACAAGATATACAAGACATATGTTACCTTGACAACAGGACGAGGGTTGGCGCTGAGCTGCACCCGCTGATGGCGGTCCTCCGGGTCTTCCGCCTCCTCCGGCACAATGTACAACCGGATGCGGTACATGTCACTAACACTGCCACAACTAGACCACAAGATATACAAGACATATGTTACCTTGACAACAGGACGAGGGTTGGCACTTAGCTGCACCCGCTGATGGCGGTCCTCCGGGCCTTCCGCCTCCTCCGGCACAATGTAAACCGGATGCGGTACATGTCACTAACACTGCCACAACTAGACCACAAGATATACAAGACATGTGTTACCTTGACAACAGGACGAGGGTTGGCGCTGAGCTGCACCCGCTGATGGCGGTCCTCCGGGTCTTCCGCCTCCTCCGGCACAATGTACAACCGGATGCGGTACATGTCACTAACACTGCCACAACTAGACCACAAGATATACAAGACATATGTTACCTTGACAACAGGACGAGGGTTGGCGCTGAGCTGCACCCGCTGATGGCGGTCCTCCGGGCCTTCCGCCTCCTCCGGCACAATGTACAACCGGATGCGGTACATGTCACTGTCACTGACACAACTAGACCACTGTCACTTCATCACTAGAGTTGAAACTTCAATGTTTATTTCACACCATATGGTCTATTAAAGAATACACTTATAATGTACCATGTACATTCCCTGCTGAATAAACAAGTTAAAATAAAATCAATATCACGCAGATATTTATAATTATTTTAGTACTTTTATTGTACACTAGTGAGTTAAGTAAATCTCTACCTACTTGTAACAAAGTTTCGATATGCGTTATTCAAATGACATTAATTAATTAACTATTAAATTAATCACTACTACCCAGTGCATAAATTAAGTTAAAGAGTTAAAGATCGATTTATTTTACCAGGCAAGGTTAGGGCTAAGAAGACCTCACTAACACTTAACCTGGGGGCCAACGGCTTAAAGGTGACTTCCGAAGTTCCGAACCACCACCAGTGACCGGGCATCTTGCGATAACGTCGGAACCCTCCGGTCAAGGCCACTGGCCATTAAGTTGATTAAGTTAATGATTATCATTTTTCATTTGCAATGTTCATCTACTGTATCATTATCTTGGCGATTTTGAAGAATAAAAACAAAATATCGAGTAAAAAAAAATATAATTTTTGAGCAACGCGACTTGCATGGGTATTACTACAGACAGGGCAGTGCAGTGAGGTACCAGTAACAGTTACTATGTTTAAAATCACTTCAAGATGTTAATAGGAGAAACGTATAAAATGTAGGGCGGATAAAGGTTTGTAGGGCCGTCGATATTGTGTCCGTAGGACAATTAGCAAGGCACATTCAAGTCAAAATGCCAATACATATTACTTCATACTTTCGGCCTTGCAAAAAAAGTTACTTCTACCCAATTATTATGGAAAAACTCCAATACTATTGTGTCAGGACAGTTTTATGGTAAGTTGGTATAATGTAACAGTTAAGTCAGAATCTGCCTAAACATAAACGTTAAGTTGGGAATGTCGACGCGTTACTTAATCCTCGGCCCGGTCGTAACCACACCACTTTCTCCACTACCTACCGGCAACTGTGCGGGCTAAGCGAGCAAAAACAACTTGTGCCCGAACTCCAAATAGAATTACCTTCTTCCCATAAGAAACATCTTTAGTAGTGTCGGTGGCTTATTACAACTCGAACGTAATCAAACCAAAGCCAACCTTGTTGGTCCGTCACCAGGTAACAGCTTGTGTGGACATCGATGTATATCTGTACATCTGACATTGTCAAACTTAAAGAACTCTCCCAAAGAACCTTAGCAGAAGCTTCAAATTGGTTTTTAGCTAATGGTCTACAGTTAAATGAAGACAAAACCCAGCAAATTCTATTCTCATTGCGTCCAAAATCTAACGTTACATTTAATTATGAGCTTGCTGATTCAGTGAAATTTCTGGGTATTTTCCTAGACAGCAAGCTGAACTGGGGTCCGCATATTGACTATTTAACAAACAGGCTTTCAAGAATAGTTTATCTCTTAAGTCGACTTATGCATTTTGTGCCTCTTCATTATGTCAGATGCAGCTATTTCGCATATTTTCATTCTATAATAAAATATGGAATATTACTGTGGGGAAACTGTAATAGAATCCAAGAGGTATTAGTCTTACAAAAGAAAACTATTAGAATTATTTCAAATATAAATTCAAATGAACACTGTAAGCCATACTTCATTAATTTAAAAATCCCCACTGTAGTTAATTTGTACATATATGAATTAATTAACTATATTTTAAGGAATCCTCAGAACCTAGAATTTCATAATAATTTACACAAATATAACACAAGAGGGAGGGATTTAGCAATCGTAGGCAAGCACAGACTAACAAAAACGTCTCAAAGCTATAGTGTATTATCAATTAAAGTGTACAATAAGTTAAATATATTAATTAAGAAGCATTCAACTAGAGACTTTAGCGATAAGTTTTATGACTGGCTAATTTTGAATCCATTTTACACACTTCAGGAGTTTTTTGATGTGGAAAAAATTATATTATAATATGTAGTATAATTTTATTGAAATGCATGTGATTACCAGTGCTGTTTCTTTATTGATGCTGTTGATTGTTATATATGTTATTAATGTACCTGTAGTATATTCTATTTTAGTTATTGACTTAAGCAAAAAGAATGTATGACGTGGCAGTTTCTGCATAAATTATGACTTTGTCAATGACATTTATGTTCTTATGACAATAAAGATTATTATTATTATTATTATTATTATTATATCGGTGGTTGACGACGATCAAGTTAACTGTACGTAACACTTATGAAGAGAGGTAAATGTATGTCACAAAACGCGCTTGTGACAAGTTTTGAAACAATAATATTAATTTGATTTATGTCGGTAACATCCGCAACAATTCAACTCAAGACATTAAAAGAAAAAATTACAAATATTAATTTCCTTTTCATTTGATTAACTGTAGAATTATAGTAAAATTGTATAGTCTTCACCCACCAGCTGATTTATCTTAGTACGAGTACACAATAATTATTGAACTACACAACTATACTGACAGTGCTTCCCTAAAGATCCACCTATATACACAACCGGGAATCCACTGTACAAACGTCCTGAATGCCTAGCTACGTGGCGAGTGTTGGACGTATGCATTGTACTCACACCACAACGTAACCTCAATATTCACATATTATACCAGAGCAAGTGGATGCCTAATATGATATATGTGAAGAGAGACGTGGTTTGTGATCCAACTATACTGACAGTGCTTCTCTGAAGATCCAGCGATATACACAACCAGAAATCCACTGTACAAACGTCCTGAATGCCTAGCTACGTGGCGAGTGTTGGACGTATGCATTGTACTCACACCACAACGTAACCTCAATAGTCACATATTATACCAGAGCGCGTGGATGCCTAATATGATATATGTGAAGAGAGACATGGTTTGTGATCCAACTATACTGACAGTGCTTCTTTAAAGATCCACCGATATACACAACCGGGAATCCACTGTACAAACGTCCTGAATGCCTAGCTACGTGGCGAGTGTTGGACGTATGCATTGTACTCACACCACAACGTAACCTCAATAGTCACATATTATACCAGAGCGCGTGGATGCCTAATATGATACACGTGAAGAGAGACGTGGTTTGTGATCCAACTATACTGACAGTGCTTCTCTGAAGATCCACCGATATACAGAACCGGGAATCCACTGTACAAACGTCCTGAATGCCTAGCTACGTGGCAAGTGTTGAACGTATGTATTGTACTCACACCACAACGTAACCTCAATAGTCACATATTATACTAGAGCAAGTGGATGCCTAATATGATATATGTGAAGAGAGACGTGGTTTGTGATCCAACTATACTGACAGTGCTTCTCTGAAGATCCAGCGATATACACAACCAGAAATCCACTGTACAAACGTCCTGAATGCCTAGCTACGTGGCAAGTGTTGAACGTATGTATTGTACTTACACTACAACGTAACCTCAATAGTCACATATTATACCAGAGCAAGTGGATGCCTAATATGATATATGTGAAGAGAGACGTGGTTTGTGATCCAACTATACTGACAGTGCTTCTCTGAAGATCCAGCGATATACACAACCGGGAATCCACTGTACAAACGTCCTGAATGCCTAGCTACGTGGCAAGTGTTGGACGTATGTATTGTACTTACACCATAACGTAACCTCAATAGTCACATATTATACCAGAGCGCGTGGATGCCTAATATGATATATGTGAAGAGAGACGTGATTTGTGATTCAACTATACGACTTTTATTAAAAAGGTTATTGTATCTTAAATAGTGAACTATTAGTAGATTAAAGATGTTTGTCGCGTTTACAAGTTTTATTGTCATTAATAACCTTGGAGCAAAAAACTAACTTTAAAAATAATCTATTCGTTTTGTGCTTATTGATGACGTCTGTTATGGTGGCCTCTGTCACAACAATATAACTCTTTCACATGCCAAGAACACGATAAATTACGAAGGTCAGTTTTAAGAGTCTGCAGAGGCTGTCGGCCATGTTAGTATTTATCCCATAAGAACAATGTTATTTGCGAATCCATAATTTTTCGTTATTTATTGACCAAAAGCTGTGTATGAGGTGTCATTTTATAAGTTTTCATATTGAGCGCTGGGTTTACTTTTGATATTTTGAATACATAAGCCTAGTTAAAAAAAAAAAAAATAAGTGAAAATAAAACAAAAAAATATTTTGTATATTTTTTCTAATAAACTAATTAGGAATTCGCAAAGCAATTCCAACGCGCAATTCCAGTCTTGATCAAATGTAATTTGTTTGGAAAAATCCCTTTAAAATAACTGTTTAATTTGGATACGCATGACCTTATGTTCGTTTCGAAAATAACATTGTTCTTATGGGATTAAAACCAACATAGCCGACAGCCTCTGCAGACTCTAAAAAGAAGTCATAGGAATCGTAGATCTTGGTACACTTAGCTTACTTTTTCAACAGCACATCTGACTTTTTATATTTCTTCGAACAGAGAATATAAAAAAGAAAAAACGCAACTAACGTTATATAAATTAGCAAATTATACAAACACCTCACATTTAAAAGAAAGTAAAAAAAGAACCGAAAAGTTATACATTTTCTTTACTGGATATAATGTTGAGACGATAAATTATGATCAATTTCTCATTGTTGGATTGCTATTGAAAAATCGATACCCTCATCCTCATGTTCCACTCGTACACAACAGCTCCGCACAAAACATAAATAATTTTCAAAGATATGTAATTAATTAAAATGATAACCTTGATGCTAAAATGACCGATGAAGATTTCTCTAGGAGAAACCGGCCTGTCTCAAAACGCCTCTCAGAGGCCATGGTTTCACCGGCTTTTTGCCCCCCACCGTCCGTGAACTATGATCGTCCCTCACAGTCGCTTTCGCGCAGAACCCAAGCACAATTACGCCACAATAGAAGCGTCTTGAAACACTTTCTGGGGAACAATGCGCTTCATTTGAGGTCGCCGCTTCTTCCCTGACTGCTCATCACATTGTTGAAGGCTGTCATATCGCCTGATTAGGTCTGACTCTGATATGCGAGTTACTTCTGGACTTGTCAGTCGGAAAAATGTCTGAACGTATGGATCAATAATAGTATATTTCATAACAAGAGTGGAAAGTGGGGTTTTGCATGTTCGAGACCATATGTTTGGAGTGCAAGACTTGTCGAGCACTTCAAATGGTCGAGAACATACAAAACACTTTCACTCGAGTTTTGAACGATACTTTTCAGTACACTACGGAATAAAAACTCATTTTTGGAATGTTAGCTGTTTATTAAATTAGAAATATGTTTTAAAAACAGGTGTTGTTGACTGTGGAAAAATTTCGGTTGTAAACAATGTTACTTTCGGTAGTAAACAATAGACAGCTGTTGAAAATATGATGTTTCGCAGGTTGTAAACACATAACGAAAACAGCTGAACTCATAGTAGTGTAGTGAAAATTAAATTTCGTATGGATTTAGTAGTAGATGATGCTCAAATTAGAGCAGTTTCTCTCACCTGCTTAAACAAGTCTAGTTTTATTTTGTAAGTTCGTTGAAACTCCCGGTAAAGTGGGGAATAGACGCCACCGCATTAGCATCTTAGGTACAACGGCTCCAAGAACTACTAAAAGTAGTATGCAACTTTTACTTTTAAAATAAGACCAATTATGTCATGCACTACTATCAACATACTACCATAAGTATCATAGAGAAAACTCTGCAGGGATGATTAAATCGTTGTTATTGATTTCGTACAAAATATTTAATATTTCCAGAACAGTACGACTTAATTATAAATTAACATTGTACAACCGGTCACATAAGTACCTGCACCGAACCTACACAGGATTACAGCTATTTACGTTATTTTCACCAATCATATGTATGAATACAAATTTTAACTGTTTTACAAGTGTACACATTGATGCGGTACATGCTCCCGACGGATACGCTAAGTCTCGACTAAGAAATAATAGGGTGTTAGTGTAAAAGAACTTCGTTGATATACATGTGCCCATATGGCGCTTGTGTGTGGCCCAGAGGTGCGATGTAACTTCTCGCCGCCCACAGTCCCGGACAATAGATTGTGAAACGCTCTCTACCAACTTGCGAAATGCTCGCACAAACATTTATATTCAGAACTCTGATGAGTTCCCAAAATTCTGAAATCAGAATGAGGTTTGCAGGATTAGTGTAAAACACGTTTTTGAGGTTGATTTGCCGAATTCAATTGTGCAGAAAAAGGATTCTTATATGCAACTTATAAGTAATTCTCATTTCAGATTGAAGCAATGAATATACATCTAAAAAAGCGAAAAGTTTATGTTAGAAAGTCTAATTTTGTATTTTTTTCTAATATTGTGAACTTTTTGCGTCGTTTAGAGTGAGACAAATAACGAGAAAAGGCAGTGCGGCCGACTGGAGGGAGGCGGAAGATTATAAATTGTCATGAGAATGAGAGAGATATAAACAGGCAGAGAGGGATATGGGGTTGGAAGTAAGGATTATGGCAGAAAATCTCAGAAAGCGCTGCGTAGCGGCAGCCGCGCTAAACTCGTTTCGTCTCCTGCATGAAGTTTATTTCCCTCTCTTTTCACTTTTTATATATGTGTATTTATGTTCAAGGTTGCCGAACTCTCAAGGTTTACCTTCTTTTAGGTTCTCTCAATAAATTCGCCCAACTCCCGCAGCTAAAAAGAGCATGTCGTTCTCCTTCTGCCTCCTTCCTCGGAGTAGATTCAATCGAATCAGAATGTGCTTTCCGACAGAAATTGGAGATTTACTTTGATCAACGCTTGCAAATAAAATCATTATTGAAGTCAACACTGATATGTCATTGTGTTTTCATGGTTACGCGTCACCCTCCCGCGTAACGTTTTCAGACAGTTAGGTCAAGACTAAAGCATGTTCCATGCTAAAAATGGATATAAACAATATATGAATATATTACTAACAGACAGTACATTATATGTAAACAACCCGTAGAATTTATAAATAAAAACTGTCATGACATTAAAATATTTATTCAGATTATTGTTATACACTTAAAAGAAATGATCGATTGAATGGTGAGGCGAACGAACGGGTGAAAGGAGAGGTTATGTAACGCGCAGCCGTAGCGCACATTTATGCGGTAGGCTGGGTTGGTCACGGAGTGTTGGGTTACCTACACACACTTGCCTGTCTACTAACCAACTCTTGTAGAGGAGATAAACACTTGAGGAATAATTAACTCAGGACTAGGTCATATAATTATGAAGAAAAACAACACTTTCCTGATTCATCCTTCATCAACTGACACCATAAGATAACCTACAAACTAATTCCTTGTGCAGTTAAATCCTCATTATGTAAGCTGAATAATAATGTTCACTGTAAAATTCCAGAGTTCTAGACCACATTCAGCAATGAGTACAAATCTTTATAAGAAGAACAGACTTAATGACGAACATTCAGCCTGTTTTCTATAGGTTCTATGAGTCGCCGAAAGAGGCAGAGATAGTGAGTAAAGTAGTAGTCGATGCGCTCTCTTTCACACCCGAAGAAAAACGCTCCGCACGATCTACCGGTCACTTATCGAAATAGCTCTGTGCCAGGCTGAGTTTATAACACGGGGTATGCACTTGTTATGGATATTTTTGTTCATTGCTTTCAGCAACTGAGAACACTGTAAGAAAAACTAAAATATTTGATTTATAAAATCTGAAATATCAGTAGGAAGTTTTCCATCATCTTATAAACTGCTCTTAATATACAAAAACCAAATTCCAACCAAAATCAATCTGAAGTGATATAAATGTAACTGACTTTGTTCTTCCACGTATATTTCTGACAGAAACTCTCTAAACACGAATCACACCCTAACCCAACTATCCATCCGAAACTCGCGACCTTAGGGCAGCAACATGTGAAATGTGAAAAGTGTGCGACAACGGAATTTAATAATTGTCGTTTCATTTCCAAACTGTTCGTTTTTATTTTCTTTAACTAGTTGACTTAATTATATCACGAATTTGTGGATATTTTCTTCAAATTAAGTGTTTAAGAGCCCCGATCAAAACACAATCATTGGAAAATAACATTCAAAGAGATGTATAAATTTAATTAATGTCAAAAAAATGTTTAAGTTACGGATTCGTTTACAACTAATGTATAATGATATCATTAATAATTAGACTAGCACTTATATCAACTTCATACTTTTAACTTGTTATAAATTAAATACCACACGTTACAGAAGCCTAATAATACGCATTATATAGATTGCGATACATTTTAATGTTGACACCCATTTTTTAAGAAGATGGTGATCTAGAAATTACGTAATGGTCCGTAGTCAAGGAGTCAAGGACAAGGGGGTGCAGCCGACACGCACGCCCGGAGCATCGCGGTCAGCGTCAGTTCCACAGGAGCGCCTGTGGTCGACTTTCAAGGCCAGCTGGACACGGTGCTTCAGTGAGGGAACAAAGTGACTTACATCGAACCTTTTCTAATGTCAAGGCCGTATACCATCCAAAAACAACTTACCAAAGACTCAAGTGGCCCTAACTGTTAAGTGGGAATAGATAAATGTGTTTTTGTAGGTCCTTACACCAGCCAATAAACAGATGGAACCACTACTTGTCAGTAGATTTGACGAGTTATTCCACGATAGAATAAAAAGAATAATGCAAATAGAGCATGTATTTAATAAAGACTTATTGGCCATTCAGAAAAGAAAATCGTGTCTAGAGGAACAACTTCATTTCCTACATAAAATATTTGTAGATTCAATAGAGTAGTCAATAATTAAAAAAGGACAGTTAAAACAATAAATATATTTGTAAATTTAGATAGTAAAAATAAGCATAATTCATTATTTATACACTCAATCATAATTCATTGTCTGAGTAAAATACTAACTGCGAAGTTCATCCTAGCCTCACATCCATACACGAAAAATATCCTACAAATAGCTGTGTTAGAAAAGACAATGTCTAGAAAAATTAAAACAGCAAATGTTTTAATCTGAACGGATTTCTTTACAAAATAGCATTATCTGTGACTAGCATCTTCCTTGTTGGGTTATAAGATATCGGAATTTCCACGTATTAGAATGATCGTTTCCACGTGTTTATGAAATCACATGTTTCAAAGTAAGTAAAGCTACACGTATCTATAGACCTTACAGAGGAACGCAAATTCCTTTCTAGATTGGTCAACTCCAGGTTAAATTCCTTGCCGAGGGTAGAGCTGAGCGGTTCACCTTGTCGCAGCCTTGTTAAACACACGCTGTATAAGCATTTCAGGGCAAGACGTGTGCAGACACAATAACATAGATGGAAGTCTACCTCACCAACATAGTTCTACACAAAACGTGTATTCTAGCGGGTCGAAGAAATTTGATACGAGTTTCAAATTACAAAGAAGAGGACAATTTGAGACTGAAATAATACTAAATCTTCCCTTAGGATTCATGTTTACGGAGTATCTCCCGTAGAGACGTGTTTTATAGGACATTGAGGTTTCAGCCTTGTTACATTTTACACAGCCGTCATGTTAGGACATCACGTAGCTATTTTTGGATCTGCCACGATCTATAACAACTCTGTGAACTTGCTATGCCATACTTCAGCCAAGTTACACTCCACACAACCGTCATATTAGGACATCACGTAGTCATTTTAGGATCTGCCACGATCTATAACAACTTTGTGGACTTGATGTGCCATGTTTCAGCCAAGTTACACTCCACACACAAGTCATATTAGGACATCACGTAGCCATTTTTTGGATCTGCCACGATCTATAACAACTTTGTGGACTTGATGTGCCATGTTTCAGCCAAGTTACACTCCACACAACCGTCATATTAGGACATCACGTAGCCATTTTAGGATCCGCTACGAACTATAACAACTTTGTGGACTTGCTGCGCCATGTTTCAGCCAAGTTACACTCGACAAAGCCGTCATATTAGGACATCACGTAGCCATTTTAGGATCTGCCACGATCTATAACAACTCTGTGAACTTGCTGTGCCATGTTTCAGCCAAGTTACACTCCACACAGCCGTCATATTAGGACATCACGTAGCCATTTTTGGATCTGCCACGATCTATAACAACTCTGTGAACTTGCTGTGCCATGTTTCAGCCAAGTTACACTCCACACACAAGTCATATTAGGACATCACGTAGCCATTTTTTGGATCTGCCACGATCTATAACAACTCTGTGAACTTGCTATGCCATACTTCAGCCAAGTTACACTCCACACAACCGTCATATTAGGACATCAAGTAGTCATTTTAGGATCTGCCACGATCTATAACAACTCTGTGAACTTGCTATGCCATGCTTCAGCCAAGTTACACTCCACACAACCGTCATATTAGGACATCAAGTAGTCATTTTAGGATCTGCCACGATCTATAACAACTCTGTGAACTTGCTATGCCATACTTCAGCCAAGTTACACTCCACACAACCGTCATATTAGGACATCACGTAGTCATTTTAGGATCTGCCACGATCTATAACAACTTTGTGGACTTGATGTGCCATGTTTCAGCCAAGTTACACTCCACACAACCGTCATATTAGGACATCACGTAGTCATTTTAGGATCTGCCACGATCTATAACAACTTTGTGGACTTGATGTGCCATGTTTCAGCCAAGTTACACTCCACACACAAGTCATATTAGGACATCACGTAGCCATTTTTTGGATCTGCCACGATCTATAACAACTTTGTGGACTTGATGTGCCATGTTTCAGCCAAGTTACACTCCACACACAAGTCATATTAGGACATCACGTAGCCATTTTTTGGATCTGCCACGATCTATAACAACTTTGTGGACTTGATGTGCCATGTTTCAGCCAAGTTACACTCCACACACAAGTCATATTAGGACATCACGTAGCCATTTTTAGGATCTGCCACGATCTATAACGCCGTTGTGAACTGAGTCGGCACTGGTAGCGCAGTGCTGCAACTCAGCTACTTGGGGACAAAGTGTTTGGGAGATTGTAGGCGATAGGCTGTGTGCACGGTTCTCTTAATACCGACACGGCGTCCGCTTAATGGTTGTCATCAATATAGACACTACTAGAGAAGTCTGGAATGGTGTTGAATGGTAGTCAAGGTTCGGGTGTAGTGTAGAGAAGAGAACTAAGTGTCAAACTTGTCAGTTAGCTAAAAAATCAGACCAACACTACGTGGTTCGGATTCCACGTAAAGCTATAGGTCCCAGTTTCCCTGGCTATTGGGCTATTAATAAATAGTCCTTTCTGAGCTAAGTCGAACTCAGATAGTAACAATGACTACACTCGTTCATCTACACTCATCACACTCATGCTGTACCTTAATAATATTCTACCTCCCTGTACGTTACATCGACCATAAATAGACTGAATTGTAGAAATAATAAGCGCATACTTAATGAAGGATCATTATATTTAAGCAATCGAAAATTATAATTAATGTTTAAAGAGAGGCTCTCTGTCACAATTTAATAACCAATGCTAACTAAATGAACGAATGACGAAATTCAATCTGCTAGTAAAAAAGAGTCCAGTTCAGCAACAAAGGGCACGCATAAATTACGTATGAATCGAATACGACTATGCTAATTTTACGGTTTACTGTACTTCAATAAAGCGACAATAGATAGAAACTAATCCAATGAATCGAAATCTTTCGACACCGAAAGATCTCTTTCAATCAAGAATTTCGCTGTTGTACTTTCACTGTTTCCCCGAGAAGGAGGAAAAGTGATTCTTTCCCTCATTAATTAAAATTTCCCGATAACCGCACAAGTCGGTCAGCACTGCTTCTCAACTTGAGCACAGTTTCCACTCTTAATGACTCAATATCCATTCAATGTATACGAGGTGGAAGGTAGATTCCAACTGCCTTTGTTTACCAATAACATTTTGATAAGAAATCTAATCAGAATGGAAGCAAAGATACGAAACGAGTATCGCGTGATCAGGCGAGATTTTCTAAATAGGCCCATCTCTGTGAAGCTGACGGCAACCATAAAAAAAAAATAAATAAAAAACATCACAATTGTTTGTTTGGAGTTTGTTTCACGATTTGTGCAATTTTTTTGACATTAAATATTCTTCAAAAACAAATTGGCTAGCTTCATAACAAAACTAAACATTCCACAAAACGAGCCATGTCTTTTCTAACACAGTAAGTAGTTTATTTTGCGATGGTTTGCGTTTGTTAAGCTTTTTATGAATTTTTGATCTAGTCGACATGTTACAAATACAAAGTGGGTGCCACTATCTTTATACTCACAAAATCATACAATAATAAAATTGAGCAAAAAACTACTTAAAATACTTAGGCTAATTCCATTTTTTTAGCTGTGTTTGACGTGCTTTGCCATTAGTTACGGAGATATTACACAAACAAGTTGAATAGCCACTAGCTTGACACCGAAATCATGAAGCTCTATTCATCGAAGTGAGCAAAAATAGTAAGGCCTAAATTGTTTGTACGCTCTTAGCTACGTAAGAAATTGTGGAAAATAATTATTTACCTGTTCATCTCTGGTAAAGACAATCTTCACCTGGTTTTGGTAAGTATTTAAGGTTAAATGCATTAAACATAAGTTCCTCGGCCTAAAAAAGGTAAAGTTTTTTCCAAAACACATTTAAAAATGTATAAACTTTAGATAAATATATGTCAACTTCCATGTTTATGTAATGATGGGCGCGTGTTTGTTTTTACTTCTATAAAAGAACAAGAGGCCACAACAACACAACAATGGCCAGCAGATAGTACCCGTGTACAGTAACGATATTTATATAAACTAATAAAACACAGAACAATATACTAATAGCCTTGGTTTGTAACAATAACTACATTCGCTTACCTACGCTCATCTCATTAATTAGAAATCCATATTCGCCCATATCACAACGATCGGCGTCTTAAGAATACATAAATACTGGTATACGCAAATTCATTTGAACTTACTTTTACCGATCAAGTACTGATTAGTGGATTCAGGGAAAAAAATTTTACCATCCCCAAGTCTAATAAGCCTACCACAAGGGCTACTATACCGATCGCTTGGGCCGGTGGCTCCAGCGGAATAGGACAGTGACGTCATATCAAAGATGAATCATTACACATAATAACTACTTAATTTTCGTTGGTTAAAAACTGTCTGTGATCAAGTTGTGGGGAAAAAACTTAAGTCGATGTTTAAGAAATCATTTAAGTCGAAGTTAATCCATTTAATTTTAAAATATATAAAGAGTTTGTATATACGGTATTTACAATTGATTGCATCGAATAGTGTAAAATGTATCGCTTCTAAATATTACTGAACGGAAAATCTTCTAGATTATACAAAATATAGCTAACACAGTCACAAATAGCTAAACAAATCTAAACAATAACTCAACAATCAATTTACGTATATTCTAATTTAAATTAGTTTTGTTGTGAAGTTAGTAGCACCCAATTTACTATTGCAGCTTCTCCAAAAATAATAGTAAAGAAACTAGTGTCACCTATATTATTTTTGCAATATTCCACCGCCCCCAAAACTGACACGCGTAAACAAATACTTTTTTGGCTTTAGTTTTTAGTATTATTTTCATCGTTTTTATGAATGGGTGGTTTTGGTGTGATGCTAGCAGAACCCACTTTGTTTTAACGACATCTCATACTAGTGCCAAAATCTTAAAAAATAGCAAAACAAACGATTTATCTAGTTTACGGCTCATTTTTGTTAATAGGTGGTTTTGGTATGATGCTAGCGGCACATTGTTTTTTCAATATCTCAAAAACTAATGCCAAAACGTAGACAAAATATTGAGATATTTAGAACCAAACTTTTTGAAATAGGCGTGCCTTCATATATTAACAGTACAGTCTTGATATGGTCTTGTAAGCTACATAAGACAATTACACACAACCGCCAGTCAATATATAACCAGCTAATAGAAGCCAGGTTATTTGCTCATTCGTAGAATGATTTCTCTGTGATATATGTACAAAATTAGGCGAAATGGGTGTGATATTATTTTACTGAGGAACCTCCAATTTTTGACTCGGTACATAGCTTGATAATGATCACACTCACGATGCCAAAAATAAACAATATAAACAACAAACACTATACTAAGATATAATACAATTAACCACTTCTTTTTTTAATTCCACGACATTCCGGCTCTATATAACACACGCTTTTAAATTAATTGACTTGATAAAGCCATAACTCATGAAGGTTTCGTCACAAAAATGCGGATATTAAATCATTTATTTACTTAATACTTGAGGTCCAATGCTTGTCTTGGAAATTACAGACCGAGAATGCGAAACACTCCCACAATCTTACGATAGGAGAGTCAGTGTATTCAGTTGAAGGGGTTAGCCAATTGCTTATCATTCTGAGATCCATTACCGGTCTTGGAAACCAGCAGACCTAGACTACGAAATACTACCACAATCTTACGCTATTACGTAGAAACATGTCACTGTAAACAGCGTTATGGGAGTTTGTGTATTTAGTTGAAGGGGTTAGCCAATTGCTTATCATTCTGAGATCCATTACCGGTCTTGGAAACCAGCAGACCTAGACTACGAAATACTACCACAATATTACGCTATTACGTAGAAACATGTCACTGTAAACAGCGTTATGAGAGTCAGTGTATTCAGTTGAAGGGGTTAGTCAATTGCTTATCATCCTGAGATCCATTACCGGTCTTGGAAACCAGCAGATCTAGACTACGAAATACTACCAAAATCTTACGCTATTACGTAGAAACATGTCACTGTAAACAGCGTTATGGGAGTCAGTGTATTCAGTTGAAGGGGTTAGCCAATTGCTTATCATTCTGAGATCCATTACCGGTCTTGGAAACCAGCAGACCTAGACTACGAAATACTACCAAAATCTTACGCTATTACCTAGAAACATACTGTAAACAGTGTTATGGGAGTCAGTGTATCCAGTTGAAGGAATAAGTCAATTGCTTATCATCCTGAGATCCAATACGATCTGGAAACCAGCAGATCTAGACTACGAAATACTACCAAAATCTTACGCTATTACGTAGAAACATGCCATTGTAAACAGCGTTATGGGAGTCAGTGTATCCAGTTGAAGGAATAAGTCAATTGCTTATCATCCTGAGATCCAATACGGTCTGGAAACCAGCAGATCTAGACTACGAAATACTACCAAAATCTTACGCTATTACGTAGAAACATGCCATTGTAAACAGCGTTATGGGAGTCAGTGTATCCAGTTGAAGGAATAAGTCAATTGCTTATCATCCTGAGATCCAATACGGTCTGGAAACCAGCAGATCTAGACTACGAAATACTACCAAAATCTTACGCTATTACGTAGAAACATGCCATTGTAAACAGCGTTATGGGAGTCAGTGTATCCAGTTGAAGGAATAAGTCAATTGCTTATCATCCTGAGATCCAATACGGTCTGGAAACCAGCAGATCTAGACTACGAAATACTACCAAAATCTTACGCTATTACGTAGAAACATGCCATTGTAAACAGCGTTATGGGAGTCAGTGTATCCAGTTGAAGGAATAAGTCAATTGCTTATCATCCTGAGATCCAATACGGTCTGGAAACCAGCAGATCTAGACTACGAAATACTACCAAAATCTTACGCTATTACGTAGAAACATGCCATTGTAAACAGCGTTATGGGAGTCAGTGTATCCAGTTGAAGGAATAAGTCAATTGCTTATCATCCTGAGATCCAATACGGTCTGGAAACCAGCAGATCTAGACTACGAAATACTACCAAAATCTTACGCTATTACGTAGAAACATGCCATTGTAAACAGCGTTATGGGAGTCAGTGTATCCAGTTGAAGGAATAAGTCAATTGCTTATCATCCTGAGATCCAATACGGTCTGGAAACCAGCAGATCTAGACTACGAAATACTACCAAAATCTTACGCTATTACGTAGAAACATGCCATTGTAAACAGCGTTATGGGAGTCAGTGTATCCAGTTGAAGGAATAAGTCAATTGCTTATCATCCTGAGATCCAATACGGTCTGGAAACCAGCAGATCTAGACTACGAAATACTACCAAAATCTTACGCTATTACGTAGAAACATGCCATTGTAAACAGCGTTATGGGAGTCAGTGTATCCAGTTGAAGGAATAAGTCAATTGCTTATCATCCTGAGATCCAATACGGTCTGGAAACCAGCAGATCTAGACTACGAAATACTACCAAAATCTTACGCTATTACGTAGAAACATGCCATTGTAAACAGCGTTATGGGAGTCAGTGTATCCAGTTGAAGGAATAAGTCAATTGCTTATCATCCTGAGATCCAATACGGTCTGGAAACCAGCAGATCTAGACTACGAAATACTACCAAAATCTTACGCTATTACGTAGAAACATGCCATTGTAAACAGCGTTATGGGAGTCAGTGTATCCAGTTGAAGGAATAAGTCAATTGCTTATCATCCTGAGATCCAATACGGTCTGGAAACCAGCAGATCTAGACTACGAAATACTACCAAAATCTTACGCTATTACGTAGAAACATGCCATTGTAAACAGCGTTATGGGAGTCAGTGTATCCAGTTGAAGGAATAAGTCAATTGCTTATCATCCTGAGATCCAATACGGTCTGGAAACCAGCAGATCTAGACTACGAAATACTACCAAAATCTTACGCTATTACGTAGAAACATGCCATTGTAAACAGCGTTATGGGAGTCAGTGTATCCAGTTGAAGGAATAAGTCAATTGCTTATCATCCTGAGATCCAATACGGTCTGGAAACCAGCAGATCTAGACTACGAAATACTACCAAAATCTTACGCTATTACGTAGAAACATGCCATTGTAAACAGCGTTATGGGAGTCAGTGTATCCAGTTGAAGGAATAAGTCAATTGCTTATCATCCTGAGATCCAATACGGTCTGGAAACCAGCAGATCTAGACTACGAAATACTACCAAAATCTTACGCTATTACGTAGAAACATGCCATTGTAAACAGCGTTATGGGAGTCAGTGTATCCAGTTGAAGGAATAAGTCAATTGCTTATCATCCTGAGATCCAATACGGTCTGGAAACCAGCAGATCTAGACTACGAAATACCACAACAATCTTACGCTATTACCTAGAAACATGTCACTGCAAACAACGTTACGAGAGTCAGTTGAATCAGTGCTACACAACTGATTAGTCAGTTTGTAATATTTATAATACATTAACTTGAAAGTACTTGACGAGTTGAAAACAAATTTCATTTATTGTTCAAGACCTGAGCACCAAGTTGCCGGTACGCAATTTTTCTTACTGACACAATCATCGACGAAAACAGTGACAAGTTCTTAATACTTTAAAAAAGTGTTGACTTAAAAGTAGACTTAACACGTTGAGGGGATGTTTTCAGAATGATCAGAAACTCAATTGTTGATTACACTAGCAAAGGTTATGCGAATTATATACTTTAGGGTCTTTACAGATTGTTTTTCAAACATTCTTCGGTTATAGAAATAAACCAATCAAAATACTTTTATACTACGATCCAAGATTTTTCACAGGGATATTGTTTTAATGTCGCTTAGCTTGTTGTTTGAAACTATTTATCAATGTAAGTTTTGAAGACTCGCCAGAAGATCTACAATAGAACAAACAGATATACAGGAAGATGGCAATGCACAAACAGGACAAAACATACGCAATGCAAAATTTATGTAGCAACGATCTACAAAATGAAAAATAAAAAACTTGTTAAAAAGAATATCGATCGTTTTGATACCAGATACCAGCTACAACTCTGTACATTTCACTTCGAGCGAAGGGTAGGATAAAGATTTAGTCATTTTGTTTTATTAGCCTCCAGAACTGTTATATTATAGAAATAATATAGGTTAAGTTACCTTTTTTTCCGTCAACAGTTCTTCTTTCATAAATGTGCTATGTACATTTCAAAGCGTAGAGCTTCATCATCAGGCTTTCCAAAAACGTCACATTTACATACTAAACATTAAAAACATTTAAAATATAAACTAAAATATAAAAACGAGTTGGTGTCTATCGCCGGCCGGCAAATGTACTGTGTTAATATGTTTGAGTGTTTTAGTTTATATTTTAAATGTTTTTAATGTTTAGTATGTAAATGTGACGTTTTTGGAAAGCCTGATGATGAAGCTCTACGCTTTGAAATGTACATAGCACATTTATGAAAGAAGAACTGTTGACGGAAAAAAAGGTAACTTAACCTATATTATTTCTATAAAGATTTAGGCCGCCACTTAAAGTCATATTAGAAATAATTATCATTTGTACCATGGTATCTAAAGAAGTTTGTCGGGTATTATTAATAAAAGCGCAGAAAATATAAATCCCAAAAGTAATTCTCTATTTAGCAATTGTATGGAAAATCCTTAAAATCTGTTTTTGACTGATAATAAACAAAACACTTTAGTTATCATCCTTTTATGCATATTAAATTGTAGACATCGTGTATTTAATTGTGTTAAACAGTCAGAAGTTATATAATTGACCGTATAGAGTATAGACCTAACGTACTATCTTTTGAGTCCACCGAGTTGTAGAATTTAAATTAACAGAGGGTTTATTTTCTAAAGGGCCTTTGTATTAGTTTCATGTTTTTATTATTGCTGACTACTCTAGGTAAACCTTTGAGCGTAATTTTATAAAATTCAAACCATCAAAACAATTATTTCCGAAAGCGCTTTTTTATATTTAATAGCTCATACATATACTGATTATTTTAAGGAAACCTTTTATACTTTTGAAGCTACTTTAAATTAGACTGGACGTTAAATTTATAATGATTAAAAGTGACATAAAGCCAACTATAGTTATGTAACTAAAAACATCATAGCTATCCAAAGTCGGTAGATTGTTGTAAACATACTAAAGCGAGTCCACAAATGTATCCGTGATCGTACACACTGTCACAAGGTCGCACCACGCGCCTCGGCTCGGCCGCGCGCACGAGTCAACTGAAGGCAGGAGGACCGCGCGGTCCGGTCCCCCTCTAGCCTAGTGCCACCTGACACCGGCACTACTAGTAGGTCGATAGCCCGCCCCACACTAGCTCCTTAGTAACCTTGATTCCTGTAAGTGAAGAAAAGGACATCTATACACGATTTGGTCCCAAACCGTTGAGTGGACTACACTGTCAAATTTTATTTTATTTGAGTGGACTGGTTTAAATAAAAATTTAGAAATTTACACGATTACCTCTTGCATGATTTAACCAATTTTATATTTACTGAAAAAGTGCTAAAAAATTAAAAAATATTCTATAAACAAGGAATTTCTGCAGAGCGGTTTTCTTGTCCTTCGCGGAGATTTTCATAAAATCCCTAAATAATCTTTGTTAGAATTATGTATACATCTACTGAATGGACACTTTAAACTGACATTAACTAATCCCTTTTCATAAAGATTGTCCATGAAAAATTCTCATGACAGTCTTGGAAATTAAAATTAGTTATTTTCGTGCACAACACTTGATCTCTATCAGACAATACGCATATACAAGTACAGGTACGCGTGGCCTCGGTCTGTTTGGTCTACTGCCGTCTATGTTTGTGTTATTAGGTCACGCAAACCCACTACTTCAACCTATAACTTTTTCACTAATAGGTAATAAAGGATTACAGTCGTTGGCACTCGTCACGTGTTCAAACAAAACGTGATAAAAAGTTTAAAATGTAAACAGTAAATTGATTTCAACGTACAAAATTTACTTAGTGAAATAATTCGCTGGGAGACAGATGAGTGTAGTATGTATGAACGTCCTGGATTACAATTATATTGTGTTATACTGTCAATATTGTTGAAAACCAAATACAATTCAGTTAAACAATCAAGATAATGGATATTTTTTGATAGTTAAAAAGTATGTATAATGCAAATTTAATATTTTGGATTATTTTTATAACCTAATTATCTCAGCAATTAATTGTCAAGCGAAACACGATTCACATCTCCTGCTGCGTTTAGCTTAAAACTGATCTTTATCCTCCAACAATTTATATTCGCATGTTGATAATGCTAATTAGTGGCAGTAAATAAGACATTAGTTTGAAAAGCGGACCAACTGCACATGTTGTATGTACATGTACGAAAACACATTCCTTTTTTTTTTAATTCTTCTTGGGTTTTGAACAACAACTATCAAAACCGCACTACCTCCAAGTACCTGTCGACGTACTTATGTAACAATGTGTTGTTACATTAATTTTAGAAAAATTAAAATATTAGTAAAAGTAATTGTAATAGAAAAGTAATTCAAACTCTATAAATTTTCAAACTAAATTTTGAAGTTTTTCATGAAAATTGGGAATATTACTCACTCAAATTAAAAAAATAGATTTTTGACATTAGTAATAAAATAACCAATATTAGTGTCAACAATATCTTTCTTTTTCTTGAATTGGATCGACATGTTTTCTGCAGGTTTGGGTGACTTTGTTGTGTTTGCTTCGTCCTCGAAGCTCCCTTATTGGTTCCCATCCCCTTATTGTTTCGAGGCAATTTTGCGTAGAGGGGAGTTCACGTAAATAGGTCGTTCAACGGGTTTGTCGCCCTGTTTCACCACCACCTTTTGGTTGAGTTGTGTTTGCCGTTTCTTTAAACCGTCCTTCGTCTCCTTTTCGAATTTCGACATTTTTCCTGCGGGAAGCTTGTTGAGAAGTCGTGAAGTGCCGCGCAGTTTGAGTGGCTCTATTTGATTGTGTGCGCGATTATTACGCGTCTTGCGGCTCTTTTTTACATTGTCAATACATACGCCTAGTTTTGAAGAATAGGTCAAATTAAATGTTAACGTCAACATATTTTTAATTTGTCCAACAAAACTAATTAAGAATTTGCAATGAAATTCCAA